>JAXQQM020062822.1:0-53257 GCA_034641835.2 Pinus albicaulis | reverse complement strand
TTAACTAAGTCTAAATCTCAACAGCATTTAACTTCAAATCTCATAAGCTTGAACTCCATTTGAGGCTACCCAAGGCCTCTTTTTATAGTGGAAGAGAGGAGGTTTCTAGTTCCAAATATGAAGGGATAGAATCCTCCTTCAAAGGGATAAGCTCCTTACATCAAGGGGTTAGCTCCATTAAGTGAGGGATGCATGAACCAGCTTCAAAGCGTATCCATTCCCGAAAATTCCCGTCTAGAATCTTCTAGAATTCACCTGGAATTCACTTTTTATCTTCATTTTCTCGCCTTTTTATGTTTTACAGAGGTCCGCACCCAGTACACAAAGAACGTGCGGTATGGTTCCGCAGGCAGGCTGAGATTTAGGTGCGGGACCGCAGGGAATGCATAGAGAAAGTGCGATACCAATTCTTAGGGGTTTTTAAGGGATTTTTCTCTGATTTTGAAGCTTGATATGAGGAGCTGGTATATTGGACTTGAAAAAGGAGGAAGTATGAGTAATAATGAGCTCATACAGTCAGCAGAATGTCAAGGTGACAGTTTTCAGTGTAACAAATTGTCCCCTAAAGTGCAAAGTCTGGAATAGATGAAGCTGTAGTCTGTCATATATGAAGAGTGCAGTACTTTATCATTTCAAAGATCATCCTGTGGAAACCCCAGTCGGAACCTGTAAAAACATTCAATGCAAAATATATACATGTATATGTCATCACTGAGGTAGGCATTCCCATACTCAGATAAAAACTAACTATGAACTAACTGAAATCGTTCTGATACAGGAATGATTTTGAATACATCATAGTACAGATATATGTAGACACAGTATGGACGCAGCCATCTGTTTATCAATAGTCTACTGTATAGAAAACAACAAAATTCCTCGCAGCCTGGATGGTGGAAACTAGATCCAGGGTCTTGATTTCTGCATCTCGAACTAGTACGATTCTATCCATGTGAATAAATGTGTTGAGGTCGAACATGGTAGAAACCACTTGATTACCAGTCAATGATGTAAACTGTTAACAAGTGTGAGAGAAACCACCGGTAATGTCAATGGCTCTCAAAGTACTCAATACAATCCATGAAATGTGAATGAATGAGCTGAAGTCGAACATGTCACGGAATCATTCGATCGAAGGTCATTGATGCAACCTGTCGTCGACCACCTTTTGGTATAACAAAATATTATAAGTGGCTAACAGTAACCACCAGTAATGTCAATGGCTCTCAAAGTACTCAGTACAATCCATGAAATGTGAATGAATGAGCTGAAGTCGAACATGTCACAGAATCATTCGATCGAAGGTCAATGATGCAACTTGTCGTTGAAGGCGAGAAACCTACCATTGAGGCATGCAAATTTCAAGGTACTGATGATTTCTGGATCAACTTCCTAGATAATGCTCTGTCGTTGATATAAAGTGATCTGTCATAGGTAAGCCCACAACACGAAATAATAGATCAAGTTTTGAAGAAATATATTGGCAAGGACTAACTCAGGGATGGTAAAAATGGAAGACATTTTTTTCGCAAATGAATGGTTTGTTTGAACTGTCCTCTTGAACATATAACGACACTACAGATGGTTTGGTGACAATTGACCTAAAGCTAATACCCAAAAACCGGCTGAAGATTTTCAATATGGTTTAATTAACTGTTAGGCAAAGAATTTTCCCAACCAGGTGAATAAAAGTGTCGTGTTCAAGAGTGGTTAACGGTTTTATAAATAATCAAAATGTAACAAACAGGTTCGTCTCTCTCTCTTTTCCCCTACCATTTCTGGAAAGTACCTATTTATTTTTGACAAGCTTGAGGAGGATACTATTTTCTTGTTTATAAGCTCATCCTTTAGATGAGTCCAACTTAGTTTAAGATTCGAACCCTAAGAAGGAGTGGTTCATTCCTGCTTAAAAATTGAACAGGTCCTTTACTGTTAAATTTTAATGAGTCCAGTATAGGAGAAACTCGGTGTTTTTTAATTTTAGGGAGTCAAAAGAAAAACTTAAGAAAACTCCATCGGTGTACTTTTTCATAAATTTAGTCTCTCGAGCCCGAAAAAGGATAAAATAATGCGGGAGAGAACTCTATTGACTGTAATTAGTCAACGTATACCTTTTTCTTAAATAGTCCATTTCAGTTCGTAAAAGGGGTAAACTTATACTGAAGGGACGATCATTCATTTATTTTAACGAGTTCAAATAATCAAGTGGTCGACAATATTTTCATGTTTAGAGAGTCTAAAAAGGGCTTAAAAGAGGAGTCCAGATTTCTCTTTTTTGTAATTTTTAACTAGTTCGAAAAAAGGAATAAAAATGTACTCATGGTTTTCTATTTTTCATAAGTTTTAACGAGTTCGAAAAAGGGATAAAAATGTACTCTTGTGGTTGACATTCAATTTAATTTACGAGCAGGAAAAGACGGAAATAAATTGGAATTTTCATGTGTTTTACGAGAATGAAAGATAGAAAAATAATCTTGGGATTTTCATGAGTTTAACGAGTCTTGAAAATAACTGAAATTGACTCAAGATAGTTTTCATTTTTACAAAAGCTTGAAACAGAGAAAAACTATGCTTCAAAGTGGTTTCATTTTTACACAAGCTTGAAACAGAGAGAAAACTGTGCTTGATGCCCCCTAAGCGTAACTGCTAGAGTGCATGCCCCCCCAACTTCATTTCATTCAACTAAGTACACTGCTGGTAATTAATAGCTGGATGGAATGAAGGTTCATTTACGAGATCATATGAAAGACCCGACCTAAAACTGTAAGAAAATTATGCAAAAAAATAAAATAACTAACCTAAATATATGACTTAACATTTACGAGATCTAGTCAAAGAATTGAATCAATTAGGGGAGGATTTGTTTCATTTTTTAACGAGCTTGATGTTGAAAATGCAACAAGATGATGGAGCTTAGTGAAATGAAGTCGCCTTCACTAAGTGGGCCCGCAGGCTATTTTTGGCGCAAAGTCTATTTTTAGACTATGTCTATTTTTAGACATATGGAGCATGGTATGGGAGTTGCAGTATGCTATTCTTGGAGTATTGGTCATGTTGGTAAAAATAGATGGACCTCTATTTTTAGACATTTAGGTCGAAGTCTATTTTTAGACTGCCTATCCTAAAAATAGGGAAGTCAAATATTATTTACCCTTAATAATATCTGGACTCTAAACTTCAGTTTACTCTCTTGGAGCACTTCAGTTCGAGCTACAGAAGTGGCTCATGCATCTGACAGAGGAATTACGCTATTCCTAGGGGTTTGGTGAGCTCATGCATGGTTGACTTCAGTTAGGACTTTAGTGGCAGAAGTTTGGTGGAGTTGATGGGACAGTTGGTGGAGTTGTGTTCGGTTTAACTTAGTTGAACTAGTTTAGATTAGTTTAACTAGCTAATCAACTAGTAATGAGTGGAGTGAATTAAATATTATTTAATTCACTAATTATTAACTCATTATTCAACTCAAGAACACATCAGTTCACTACAGTGCATGGACAGTTCTGTGGAGACCAGTGAAAGAGGTAGATGAAAGGGTTGAGATAGCTATCAGTTGTGACATCATTTGTGCATGAGATTTGCACCACACTTGGAGGAATTGCCCATGATGATTGCGCTGTCAAGCCAAGGAGATTCAAACCTTGGATCTCTCATTAGACCAGCCTTGATTGCGCAATAGAGGCAGGCAATTAGTGGATGAGTTTTGAACCTGTGACTTCTTCAAAACCAAGCTAGTTTGTGTGTAACTTGATGAGATAGTACTGAGTACTTGTGAGGAGTATTGTGCTATGTATTGTTACATTTTTTCTCCATTATAATATACATAATAGCTGAGGGGTTTTTAGCCATAAGCTTTCACCATACATACTGTGTAATGTGTCTGATGTTTTGATGATCTTTTGATCGCATACCGCTTGTTTTATTTCCGCATGTGTGATGATCTGAGTGGAAGAGATTATGTGTTGCATATGAATTCGAATTGATATGTGATCAGGATAATCTCGGTGGATAAATCTTCTTTATTCAACAAATTTCTACATGGTATCAGAGCTATCGGAGCAGAGATTGATCATCACAGTGATTACAAACTTATTTCGGTAGACAGAGTCTGCATGCGGGCCAGGTAGCCTCTGGATCCATCCTTTCCTTTGAAAGGTGATACATCCAATAAATGCCCCTACAGTCGATCTCTATGCTAGAAATAATTTGTTCTCACAGATCAAGAGCGGTTGAGCTTTGAGCTTGGAATTCAAAATTTTGCAGCAGTTTGTTTTCTTGGTGCCGGAGTTGAAAATGTCTTTCAACGGTTTGCGACTTGAATATGCTCTTGAAGGCAGTTCGAATTATGTTGCATGGAAGGATCACATGGAGGCAGTATTAGAAGATAATGGACTGAAGGAGTTCGTAGATACGGATGTCCAAAAGCCCATTGATCCTGCTGAAGTCGAAGCTTGGCAAAAGAAGATGGCGAAATGTCGAAGGATTCTGTTGGAGGGCGTCAAGGATCACATTGTATCCAGCCTGCATGGAAAAGCTTCTCCATATTTAATGTGGAAAGCTTTGACGGATCTATTCCAGAGTAAGAGCGACCAAAGGAAGCTGGCACTCAAAGATAAGCTCAGAAACATCAAGATGGAGAAAGGCGACAGTATCGCCAAATACCTCACGAAGTTCACTCAATGCAGAGATGAGCTGGGAAGTGTGGGGGTGACTATCGAAGAAGAGGATATGGTGGAACTGGCTCTCCTTGGTCTTTCGAAGGCTTGGAATTCATATCAAGATAGTGTCAATGGTCGGGAGAAGTTGTCGGGATGGGAGCGCCTTTGGGCAGATCTCATGCAGGAGGAGATAAGGAGGACTACCAGGGATGGATCTTCATCCAAGGTATTTGATGAAGAAAATTGCGCTTTGGCTGCCAAAGCAAAGAAGGGGAAGAGCAAGAAGGCTTCTCAGTCTGGTGCGAAAGGCAAGAAGCAAGACATGTCCAGGGTGAAGTGTTTTCACTGTCACCAGCACAGACACTATGCCACAAATTGTCCGCAGAAGAAGAAGAATAAGAAGGTTGCCGGATCTGAAGCGGGAGAGGCATTGGCTTCTCAATTCGAACTGGATTTTTCACTGATCGCATGCTTGGTTTCAAGTGTGGCGGGATCAATTTGGTTCTTGGAAAGTGGTGCGTCATTTCACATGACTGGAGATCGAGATCTGTTTTCAGATCTGGAGGAAAAATATCTTGGAGTGCACATCGAGATGGGCGATGATGGTAGATACAGTGCGACTGGTATCGGTACCATTTCCTTTGAGAGGGAGTCTGGTAAACCTTTCATACTTAAGGAAGTTTTGCATGTTCCAGGATTGATGAAGAACCTGATCTCTGTGGTGATGTTGGAAGACAAGGGGTATGATGTGGTCTTCAGCGAAGGAAAAGATTTCCTGCGCAGTAAGAATACTGGTGAGACCCAGAAGATAGGGGTTCGAGTCAAGAAACTTTATCAGTTGCAAGTATATGGCTGCGCAACAATGGCATGCAAGGCGGGAGAAGTGGTGAGTCGGGATGATGAGGGCGAACTGTGGCACAGGAGATTGGGCCACCTTCACCATGGAGCTTTGAAGATACTACAGTAGATTTCTACTGGGCTTCCTAAGGGCACTCTTGCGCAGTCAGATCCGTGCAAGGGGTGTACCTTGGGGAAGTATGTGAAAGCCACCTTTCACGAGAAGGATAGTCGCACCACGACGATCCTTGAGAGAGTTCACACAGACGTGTGTGGTCCTTTCTCTGTAGCTTCGACAACAAAGCACAAGTACTATGTGATCTTTGTTGATGATTTCTCTCGAAAGTGATGGATCTTCTTCATGCAGAAGAAGAGCGAGACATTTTCAAAGTTCTGTGAATTCAAGGCGCTGGTAGAGAAGGAATCGGGGAAGCATGTGAAGGCTCTTAGGAGCGAAAATGGTGGTGAATTCATCTCGGCTGAATTCAAATAATTTTGTAGTGCAGAAGGGATTCGGAGAGAGCTCATCGCACCCCATAACCCATAGCAGAACGGGGTGGCTGAGCGGAAGAACAAAACGATCATGGGTGCTGCACGGGCGATGTTGCATGATCAGGGCCTACCCCTTCACTTGTGGGCTGAGGCATGCAATACAGCAGTGTATGTGCAGAACCGTTTTCCTCACAAGGTTCTTGGCATGAGTACACCGGAGGAGGCATTTTTTGGCAAGAGGCATGATATTTCTCATCTGAGAATTTTTGGCTCACCTGTCTACATGCATGTGACGAAGGATGCCAGAAAGAAGCTGGATCCGACCGCAGAGGTTGGAATATTTGTGGGGTACACTGATACACCTCACAACTATCGGGTGTATTTTCCAGACAGTCGCAAGACTGTTGTGCGACGGGATATTAAATTTCAGGAGGAGAAAGCCATGCAGTGTTCGCTTGAGAGGGAGCTACACTTGCATGCAGATGAGGAGCTGTTAGTTCCTAAGGAGGAGCTTCCGGATGTGGATCAGCCACAAGAGGAAGTTCAGGAGGTGGAAGAAACCACCCATGCAGCGCCAACCATTAGAGGGCGCATGCGCACTACAGAAGCTAAGCGACTGGCTCGTGATGGAGAGAAGGTTGTAGGACCACCTACAGCACAGCGCAGGCAGAGGCAGTCACCGGATCGGTACACTGGATACATGGCTCTTGTGAGTCAATGTGTTGTGACGGAGCCATCCTCTTTTGA
This sequence comes from Pinus albicaulis, assembly GCA_034641835.2. Taxonomy (NCBI): domain Eukaryota; kingdom Viridiplantae; phylum Streptophyta; class Pinopsida; order Pinales; family Pinaceae; genus Pinus; species Pinus albicaulis. The sequence continues at coordinate 46,526 of JAXQQM020062822.1, read as the reverse complement.
GGAAGCCGTGGAGGAACCCGCATGGGTTGATGCCATGATCGAAGAATATGATTCGATCATCAGGAACAGTGCATGGGAGATTGTCCCAAGACCGGTTGGGAAATCAATGGTGGGTTCGCGATGGATCTACAAGGTGAAGCAGGCGGCTGACGGGAGTGTGGAGAAGTACAAGGCGAGATTTGTCGCCCGTGGCTTCTCACAGATCGAGGGGATTGACTATGAGGAGACTTTTGCACCCGTCGCAAGGTACTCTTCCATACGGACGATCCTTGCTCTCTCAGCGCAGATGGGGTGGCACATTCATCAGATGGATGTGAAGACTGCGTTCCTCAATGGAGTTATTGAGGAAGAGGTGTACATAGAGCAGCCTGAAGGTTTTGAGATCTTCAGCAGTGAGTCGCATGTGTGCCAACTCAAGAGAGCACTGTACGGGCTGAAGCAAGCACCTCGTGCTTGGTACACACGGATTGACAGTTATTTCACCGGGCTTGGATTTTCCAAGAGTGAGGCTGATCCTAACCTGTACCAGATTGTGGTGGAGGGGAAGCTGCTGATCATTGTACTGTATGTAGATGATCTGATTTTGACGGGTGATGAGCTGTTGATACTTTCATGCAAGGAGGACCTTGCTAGAGAGTTCGAGATGAAGGACTTGGGCCTCCTTCATTATTTCCTCGGATTGGAGATTTGGCAGCGCAGTGGAGGACTGTTTGTTTCTCAGGGAAAGTATGCCCGGGAGATTCTGGAGAGGTTCAACATGCATGGCTGCAAGCCTGTTGACACTCCACTTCCTAGTGGTTGGAGGAAGGAGGATGCTACTTCAGCGGAGGTAGTGGATGCCACTGTCTATCGACAGTTGGTGGGGTCGCTTATGTATCTGGTCAATACACGACCCGATATATGCTATGATGTTAACCAGCTTTTGCAAGCTATGGTTAAGCCTACCAAGCTCTTTTGGAAGGCAGGCAAGCATGTATTGTGTTATCTTAGTGGCACATCGGGATATGGTCTATGGTACAGACAGGAGGATGGAGCGAAGCTTTCTGGCTTCACTGATGCAGATTGGGCAGGGAGCCCAACGGACCGAAAGAGCACATCTGGAGGAGTTTTCAGCATTGGGTCGATAGCAGTTTCCTGGTACAGCAGGAAGCAAAGATCCGTGGCACTCAGTTCAGCAGAGGCCGAGTACATGGCAGCAAGCTTGGCTGCATGCGAGGCTATTTGGATGAGGAAGATCCTCGTTGGATTGTTCGGGTTGCATTTGGAGCCTACAGTGATTTACTGTGATAACCAGAGTTGCATTAAACTCTCGTCTAATCCAGTATTTCATGATAGATCCAAACACATCGACATCAGGTACCATCATATCAGAGATTGTGTTCAGCGGAGAATCATGATGCTTTCATATGTTCTCACGGAGGATCAGGATGCCGACATCCTGACGAAGGCGCTCACCAGGAGCAAGTTCGAATTCCACAGAGGCAGGATAGGGGTTGCAGATAATCCATATCTTGCTGAGAGGGAGTGTTGAAAATGCAGCAAGATGATGGAGCCTAGTGAAATGAAGTCGCCTTCACTAAGTGGGCCCGCAGGCAAATTCTGGCGCAAAGTCTATTTTTAGACATATGGAGCATGGTCCAGGGGTTGCAGTATGTTATTCTTGGAGTATTGGTCATGTTGGTAAAAATAGATGGACCTCTATTTTTATACATTTAGGTCGAAGTCTATTTTTAGACTGCCTATCCTAAAAATAGAAAAGTCAAATATTATTTACCCTTAATAATATTTGGACTCTAAACTTCAGCTTACTCTCTTGGAGCACTTCAGTTCGAGCTATAGAAGTGGCTCATGCATCTGACAGAGGAATTACGCTATTCCTAGGGGTTTGGTGAGCTCATGCATGGTTGACTTCAGTTAGGACTTCAGTGGCAGAAGTTTGGTGGAGTTGATGAGATAGATGGTGGAGTTGTGTTCGGTTTAACTTAGTTGAACTGGTTGAGATTAGTTTAACTAGCTAATCAAATAGTAATGAGTGGAGTGAATTAAATATTATTTAATTCATTAATTATTAACTCATTATTCAACTCAAGAACACATCAGTTCACTACAGTGCATGGACAGTTCAGTGGAGACCAGTGAAAGAGGTAGATGAAAGGGTTGAGATAGCTATCAGTTGTGACATCAGTTGTGCATGATATTTGCACCAAATTTGGAGGAATTTCCCATGATGATTGCGCTGTCAAGCCAAGGAGATTCAAACCTTGGATCTCTCATTATACCAGCCTTGATTGCGCAATAGAGGCAGGCAATTAGTGGATGAGTTTTGAACCTATGACTTGTTCAAAACCAAGCTAGTTTGTGTGTAACTTTATGAGATAGTACTGAGTACTTGTGAGGAGTATTGTACTATGTACTATTACATGTTCTCTCCATTATAATATACACAATAGCTGAGGGGTTTTCAACTATAAGCTTTCCCCATACATACTGTGTAATGTGTGTGATGTTTTGATGATATTTTGATCGCATACCGCTTGTTTTATTTCCGCATGTGTGATGATCTGAGTGGAAGAGATTATGTGTTGCATATGAATTCGAATTGATATGTGATCAGGATAATCTTGGTGGATAAATCTTCTTTATTCAGCAAATTTCTACACTTGACACAGGAAAAGAACTCTGCTCATGGCAACGTGTTTCATTTTTTAACGAGGTTGACACAGTAAAATGAAATTTCCTCTTGATATACTGATTCATTTTTAATGAGGTTGACATAGTAAAAGGAATTTTCCTCATACCTGATTCATTTTTTTACGAGGTTGACTCAATAAAAAGAACCATCCTCAGAAACTACTTATTTATAATCTATTAATCTACTCTCTACAATATACCTACTGATTCATTTTTTAATGAGGTTGACACAGGAAAAGAACTGTCCTCATACCTGATTCATTTTTTAACGAGGTTGATACAAGAAAAAGAACTATCCTCAGAACTAACTGATTCATTTTTTAATGAGGTTGACAGAGTAAAAGGAACTTTCCTCACAATCACTGATTCATTTTTTAACGAGGTTGACACAATAAAAGGAACTCTCCTCACGGGCCACTGATTCATTTTTTTAACTAGGTTGACACAGTGAAAGGAACTATCCTCAGCTACATGATCATGGCTTCCAAATGGAAGAAAGACATGTCAATGGACACACCTTGATCATGGCTTCCAAGAGGTATTCATCAGAAGGAAGAATAGTTCTCTGGAAGGAACACATGTCAAGGGATTCAAAAGGGATAAGAACATCACGTTCAAATAATCCCATAGATTTTTCCATGTCAATTACCGGATCTAAGTCAAAGGAAGACGAGCAAACAGTGAGAGGATCACTAACATCGGTAATTGAAAACATGGGACTATTTGCCACATAATTAACCCCTGGCGGGGTAGATACCACTTTAGAATCAGGAACATTTAGGGGTGTCATATTATTGGTAGTCGAAACAAGACTAGGGAATGAAATATGGTCTATAGTCACAATATTTCCATTGTGAGGGAAAGACATCATGCGAAAGAGTGTTGATACTACAGCTTTCATTGCATAGACATAGTCTCGCTCAAGGATGAAATTGAAATCCAAGGGGCCTCGAACTACCATAAGATCAATACAGAGAGTTTTACCTTCCAAAGTAATAGAAAACTTAGGAAGGATCCATAAAGGTTCACTAATGATTCTGTTAAAAGCTTTCATATTCTGTGTAATAGGCACAAGCTGAGGGGAACCCAAAGCTTTCCAAGCAGTTGAGGATAAAATACTAACAGAAGCACCTTCATCTACCTATGTGCAGTGTATGTCCCTACCACCAAACATCACGATGATTTGGAAAGGGATGGAGGAAGGAAGACGAGGTTCTATCAGTCTATTCCAATCAAAGGAAAAAACCTCAGTACTTGGAGGGGGTTCTGTAGAAATTTGAATAACTGAGATATTATTCACCGAGATTCTCCTGATCACACACTATTTTAGCTTCATGCATAATACAGAATCTCTTCTACCATTGATCATCACATGCAGAAATAAAATCAATTGCATGCATACATTAAAGCCACAAACAATCACACATATGAACACATTATTTAATGGGAAATATTAAAGCTGAAAACCCCAACTATATGTATATTATATGTCATGGATATCATGTAACAATCATAGTACAAAATCTCCTCACAAGCTCTCATGCACACCCTCAATTTCTACACACTATCAAGCTAGATCTAGCAAAACACATGCTCCAATCTTTTGCCACTTGATAGCCAGCCTCTATTGCGTAATTAATGCTATGGGATGGCTTCATTAAATAGATAAACCACCTGGCTTGAACTGCGCAATCATCATGGGCTACTCCACCTATCTGTGTGTTGAAAATAGCAACAGTATAGTCACAACTGATAGTTAACCTGCTCTTTCACCTATTTCTGCACTGGTCTCCACTGAAACTGTCCATGCACTGAAGTTAACTGATGCATTCTTTAGTTGATTAATGAGTTTATAATTAGTGAATTAATTAATAATTAATTCACACTACTCTCACTAATTGTATCAATTAGTTAAACTAAATACAACTCCACTAACTTCCTCAATCAACTCCACCAAACTCTGTCACATGAGTTCTAACTGAAGTATCCATGCAATAGCTCCACATAACCCTCAGGAATAGCGTAATTCCTTCTGTCAGCTCCTGTGCCACATCTGTGCACTTAACTGAAGTGCTCCAAGAGAATAAGATAATTTTTATAGTCCAAATATTATTAAGATCTAATAATATTCGACATATCTATTTTTAGACTGGCAATCTAAAAATAGATTCCGCCCAATATGTCTAAAAATAGAAGTCCATCTATTTTTTCCGACTTGACTAACCATCCACAAATAGCATCCTGCAACTCATAGAACATGATCCATATGTCTAAAAATAGACATAGTCTAAAAATAGACTTTGCGCCAAAAATAGCCTGCGGGCCCACTTAGTGAAGGCGACTCCTTTCCACTAAGCTCATCATCTTGTTGCAATCTCAACAGGTTCTATAGAAACAGGTGAAATGCCCCCTAGCGTAGAAGAATCTGATGTAACAAGAAGAACTTGAGCGGTATGAAGTTCACTCTCTACAGGGAGAATGGGATCGACTGAATGTGAAATCGAATCGACCACTTGATCAACTAATGGATCATCAACCTGAGTGATAAGAGTTTCACTCTCCAATGGAAGAGTGGGATCGACTGTACTTGAAATTAGATCAATCACTCCGTCAGTTGACGGTAGGTTGGGAGAAAGTTTACGGTAACCAGTTGGAAATTCTTTCTATGGAATAGTAAGGTTTCCAATAATTTTGAGGCTTCATCCATGTGAGGGAAAATGTGAGTTTGATGACTCCCTTTGCATAACTTACAAGGAAACCTAACTTTAACTTTTTTCCCAGGAACCTGAATATCACTGGTTGATGGATCAACGGAAAGTTGATGAGATTTTTCTGACCATACTTCCAAGACCTTTGGAATACCAGGACAATTGATAAGGAAGTGGTCACCCTTACAAAGCCTGCAAGGGTATTTGGGTTTACGATGCATGTTGGAGGTTTCCTCAACACTACTAACATTTACAACCATGGTTGGTTGGTTGACTTCTTTCTTATCTTGCTTCTTCTTCTTCTTCTTCTTCCCTTTCTTCTTCTTCTTAGCCACCTGGTTACTAGCATCGAGGCTTTTACCAAGTGAAGAGGAAGAAATGGAGGAAGAAATATTAGGCGAAGAAGGTAAAGGGTCAACAGAAGGTTGGTGATGTTGAGATGGTGAACTCTGTTGAGGTGAAGCATCCGGTTGAGGTGGAACAATTGGAGTATTCGAGGCCAACGAAGTTGAAAATAACCATATCGGTAAACCTATTGTAAATCCAGGTAATGAAAAAGTAGCCATATAAGGATGACCAACATTTCCAAAGCAAGGAAAAGTACTAGGATTCTTGTTAAGAGGGGTTCCTTGGTTGGTAAAATCCCGAACAATGGCCATTATATTCAACTTCAGTGAATTTTATTAACAATTTAAAACTAAAATTAACAATTCACAATTTACACCTAACAATTAAAATTCACAATTCACACCTATGGTCTCTAAAAGTAAAAAAAAACAAATTAACATGCGCTATCAAATCTAGGAGTCAAACCACACACAAACAGTAACTTCCCGTACTAAAAACACTAGTTGGTGATGAAATCCAACATCATAGAATTTAATACAGAAAGGGCGGTTGGAACAGTTACCCCGACAACCTGCTTAATGAAACAGACTAGCACAAGTTTCTTCACAAAACCATCTCGAGTGAAGAAAACCCCCCAGAGAGTCCAAGTGAGTCTAGTCGACGTCTGCTCCAGGTACAGTGAGATCTTTCCTTCACCGTCACCTTAGGAAATAATCTTAAGTTTATGGACACTAAGGTTACCAACAGTAACAAATATAACTGGGGGAACAGTCTACAATCCGATCCCACGCGCAAGGGAAGAGTAACAAAGCTCAATCCCCTTGAAGGTTCCTCGACATGGTCAATCCGAGGTTTACCGACAAGTGACCCCAGGTTCCTCGACAATGGTTAATCCGAGGTTTACCATTTGTAATGCGCGCAAAATCTTCTATCTTCCCCAATGAAACATAATTGATTGTCTCAAAGGTTCAGACATGATCTCGTGATTGACTTCTTTAAGAGAAGCTTCCCAGATTATACAAATTACAATTGGATTTATTTCCTACCACAAGATTTATCTACTTGTTTGTTTTAGTTGCTTTGGAAAGTTAACTACAACCTATTCCAAAGCACTAATCCTGAGCTAGATTGGTGGAAAGAGCCCTAAAAATGTAAAAATTACTAGATGAATTTTAATTAAGTGTTGTGTTATTTAGGCTATTATTACTCAAAAGGGTAAATGGATATGAAACCAATGGTGTTATGACCCGACCCAAAACTGAATGCAATCGAATATGATAATGTAATCTTTTCAATTCGATGAATCCTAACTAAATTAAGGAGAGATTTTCCATTCACTTCCAACAATGCAAAAAAATGATCACTAAGAGAAAATATAACAAATTCTATAATGCACTAATTTCATCAAGAAAAACTAATGCAAATCAATTCCAAAACAGTTTTTTATTTTTATGTTTTTAAAACAAGAATTAAAACATATAAATTCAAATCAAAGAAAACTGATCTAAATCTACGATATATTTTTCAGAATTTAAACTATGCAATTGTAATCTATGCACAATTCACTCATATTCTGAAAATGAGAATTCTAATTATGCAAATGTGATCTATGCAAGAGAATTCTCAAACACAAGATGATTCTAATGTAATCTAAGAACCAATCAAGTGCAAGTAAAGAAAATTGGGTGAGAGTTCCAAAGATCAAAAAATAAAAACACTCAAAGGCGATTAACACTCATACATAATTTAGCCCCCTTGGCGAATGAGGGGGAATTTTTTTTGCAAAAACAAAAGCAAAAATATGAAAAATTGGGAAAATACTAAGATAAACCTCCAATTAATGACCAAAGGAAATCAAATTAAGAATTTCTCAAAAAAGAGACTCAAAACACCCAATTAACTTAATGGAGATTGATGAGATGAAAAATTTGCTGAAAGAAACTCATAAACAAGGCTTTTTGAGAGAAAAATACAGATCTGGGTAGATGCTAAGAATCCTAAATTAAATCTAAACTTAAACTGGAAGGAGAAATCTAAGTTTTTAAAGACTTTTAACATGGTCTGCAACAATGTGAGGTCCCCAGAAAAGTTTAAGAAAAACAAAAAAGACTTCAAAAATTTTCAAAGCAAAGTAAATCTAAGTTACCCAAGCCCGTACAAATCAATAAAAAATCAGAAAAAATCATTTTCTCAAATCAAAACAAAGGAAAATCAAAACAAGTTCTTTCCCCAGCGGAGTCGCCAATTTGTTGGCCGGATAAATCGATCTTGCAGACAAGATCGATCTCCCTAGTATCAGAAGACAATCTAGCAACAAACGAACAACTAAGTTTATCTTTCTCTAAATATATTCGTTTTACAAGTAAATGTTATAAAGGTGTCGATCTTAACTTAGATCCAAACGCTTATTTGCAACCGTAGTTCTTCCATCACAACAATAGTTCTTCCGTCGCTTGAAAGTGTCGTCTCTTCAGACCTGCAATCACAAACAAGAAAATATTAAATAGCACCTGTATAACAAATAATTATAAAACATACCTATCATAGTGATCAAGGAATCTATGAAATAAACGATCAAACGACAGATTATTGAAATAAACAATCGAACGACAATTTATTGAGAAAGACAAACTTGATTGTATTAATCTTAAAATAACAGAAGAACCTTACAACCTTAGCCTTGATGTTGAACAGACCTTCCCAGGGTCTGAAGCAGGAGTTTCCTCTACTTTGATAAGTCTTGCACTCTTCCTCCAGGAGCACATAGAGGTATGTGATCTTTCCTCACAAAAGCTTAGCAGAAAGGAGTCTAAATCTCAATAGCACTTCACCTCAATCACACACTAAAGCTTGAACTCCCTTTGAGGCTACCCAATGCCTCTTTTTATAGAGCAGATGAGGATGTTAGGGTTTCACCTATGAAGGGATAGAATCCTCCTTCAAAGGGATAGGCTCCTCACATCAAGGGGTTAGCTCCTTCAGGTGTGGGATGCATGAACCTTACAAGAGCGTACTCACCCCCAAAAAATATCATCCAGAAGCTTCTAGAATTAACCAAAAATCAGCTTTTTCACTTTACTTTCTCACCCTTTTGACTTTGATAGGGGTACGCAGGAATTACACAGAGAAACTACATTCTGGAATGTAGGTAAGCTTCACATTACCTGCGTACCCCAGCCAAGAACGCAGGTAAGCTTCACATTACCTGCGTACCCAGGGTTTTGGAGTTTTTTAGGGTTTTTCTCCTATTTTTAGGGTTTGACATGAGGAGTAGAGGTTGTAAGACTTGCAGAGGAGGTAAGTATGAGTGAAAATGAGCTCATACAGTCAGAAGAATGTCAAGGTGACAGTTTTTAGTGCAACAATAAGACCAATTTTACCCTAAGTAAAATTTCTTTCACTATGAAAATAACTTAAAACCACCTTTATTAAGTTGTTTATAGCCTAAACAGGAAACCCCATAAGGAAATATTAAATAAATCTATATATATATATATATATATATTTTTTTTTTTTTTCCTCAAGGAATAATTAGTTAAACAACAATTTAATTAATATTCTTGGTTATATTTAACCCAAAACAAGGAAATTAATTAGATAAATCATTATTTATCTTATTATTTTCTAGAGAATAATTATTTAAACCTTATTTAAATAATATTCTTTGTTAAATATGACTAAATCACCCATAAATAATTAAATAAATCATTATTTATTTGATTATTACTTAACCACATCCTTAAAATGATAAATAAATCATTTATTTATTTACTATTTACAAATAAAGGGACTTGACCCAAGTCAAATTCCTTTTCCCTCCAACAAATATAATAAAATATTCCATAAAATTTGGATCTTGATTTGGTTAATAATGTTTTAATTATGCACCAATATCTATACTAACTCAATATTTTGTTATAAATATAAGGGTTTTCCCATTCATTTACCACCTTTTGTTGCCTAAAGATCACTCTGGATCTATACTTTTGGTCTGACTTTGATCCACCATCATAGTCATATTTTGCAACCATTTTTGTCTAGGTTTTCTACACCATCAAGAGAGAGGAATTTTAGATCTGAAGTGCTGAGGACTTACAAGAACCCATCCCATTGAGGAGAACTGGTAACACCCTTTTGTGTTTTCCGCCCAGGTGCCTTTAATACAAAATTCATTCAACATATTCTTGTCTTGTATATTGGATGCATGGAGTAAATCTTGTTTTTTCTACTGCTTAATGTCTTTTGATGCATAGATTTAGATTTTTGCAGCATTTATCTTGATCACCTAACTCCAGATCTAAATATATTGGTAGCCATCTTTGCTGCTAGGGCTATTTGTTATGCACAACCAAAGTGGTATTTTTTCGTACACTTGGAATTAAGATTCATACTAACAACTGGAAACTCCACACGAGTTTACGATTACGACCGTTGTCATTTTTCTGATCCTTGCATATCCAGCTGCTTCAAACCCTAGGATTTCTCTTCAGCCTCTTTTTTTTTTTTTTCTTGATGTTGTTTTTAACCTATAAAACCCTAAAACTATAAAAATTATAACTTTCGTGTGTTTTCAGACCTATTGCGCAGGTGATAGACATCAGCTGCAGCTGAGACGACATTTTTTATGAAATCTGCCGCCGAAAGTGCTGAAAGTGTAGGTCGCACTTTTTGGCCCAAAACCTGCGACCTGGAGCTTCAGGAAGCGGGAATCAACCCAAAAATTGCGACCTCTGCTGAAAACATGTTAGAAACTGCGACCTGGATTTTTTGCGGGAGTTTTTTTGAAAGTTTTCTGGGTTTGTCTGGGCCTCTGTTCAGGGTTTTCTGACCTCTGTCTTCAGCCGTTTTGGACCTGTACTTGTTCTTTTTTACTCAAATAAGTGGGAACCTAGCCCCTAGGGGTTCAGTACCCTCCACACTTTGTGGAAGAGTTTTAGATGCTGCAGGTTGTTTGAAATTTTTAGAGTGTTCAGCCTTTTCTCAAATCTGATACCTCACCCTCAGATCCGCTTCAAATTGGTTTGTTATCCATCCAAATCACTTCATTTAGCTTTTTTTGGGTTTTCCTCTAGGGTTCACTCCGTTTCCCTCCAGGAGATAGCCTTTCGCCACCTCATTTACAACAATCTTTACTTTGATTTGTTGATGTTTTCTGCATCACTTTCCAGCAGATTTTGACCTTTAGATCCCTGTCCCTCCTGACCTTTAGATCTTTTGGCTATTTTGGTGTGTTTTTACTAGTTTTTGCCCACCTACAGACTACTTGTTGAGAGGCCCACCTTCTGGGGTTTAGATTATTGCATTATTAGCTGTTTATTTACTGTTATTTCATTTTCATATATTGTTTATCTGCAGGTTTATTTACAGTTACACAACACATTTTTTCTTTTTCTCTATAAATGTTTGGGTTTAAAAATTAAAATTTACACACTTTGCACACACACCTTAAGAGAAAAAGGTCTTGGTTAACACTGCCAAGCAAAGACTCTAAAACATTGAAATCAATTGATTCTGCACCTCTTCGCCCTTGTTTCAACATTGTAATAAGTTGATTCTTCACCTCCTTGCCCTTGTCGGTCTCTTTTTTCCTTGTGCTATGTTTGTGTCATCACCATTGCACCACCAAAGTATTTATCTCGGAGACTTCTTGGCCTTCATCCTTAGTTTCTGGTAGGAAGACTTACTCCTCAGCGTAGGATTCGAGTTAGTCCTCCTTTGAGTCTGCACTCCGACTCTTCTTCTGGTTCATTGGGTTCTCCTTCTCGTTTCACCTTCGGTTCTCCCCTGTCACCTTCACCATGTCTGGTGCAGGACCTAATGCTGGTGGTAACCTCGGACCTCATGCTGGGAATACCACTAGTGGGACCGCAACATACACTACCCTGGCTGCACCCTAGCTCCCCTTCATGGTAGGCCTCAGCCTTCCCGATTTTGACCAGTTGATAAATGACCCTATACACCATGATTCTAGTTGGCCTGCTATGCCGACAAAGCTCCCTTCCGACATCCCCAAGTTTGAAGGCCTTTCTGGAGAAGATCCTACAAATCATGTTCGATCTTTCCACATGTGGTGTTCATCTAACTCTATCCGTCTTCGGTTGTTCCTATGTACGCTTATTGATGAAACTTCTAAGTGGTATGTTGATCAGGCCCCTTCCTCTCATACCACCTTTGTGACTCTTGCCTGGGATTTTCTGTATTACTTCCAGCTTCCCCTTCATTATGACACTAGTACTGAACTCTTGACTTCTTTTCGTTAATCGTATGTGACCCGCCTATCCGACCATGTCCAAGAATGGCAGAGAAGAAAGAGCCTATGTCAAGCCCCTACCTTCGAAGACCGTGTCTACATGGATTGGTTCCTTAGATCTCTCTTGCCACCTATCGAGAAAGATTTCGCATCGCACTTTCCTCAAACCGAAGAAGCTGCTCTCCAAATTGCATTAAAATATGACTTGATCTACGCTCAGCCGAGTTATGTTTATACCATTCTACCTGATCTTCCCAGAACCTATGGTGCCAACGCACTGGGGGCATCTCATGCCGCCGACGATATCGTTGGATCTCTCTCTAATCCATATGCTCAACCTCCCATGGGCTATGGATTTCCTCAGGGGGGGCCAACACCTCCTTGACTTTTCCCCCTCCTAGTAGCACGTATCCATGATATGGCATGCCTCCTCTTTTTTCCCAACCTCCTGTTTACCAAAATCTTACCCAACCTCCTTATTATCCGTATCCACATCCTGGTGCTCCATCTCCTCCAGCATTAGCACCTCCACCTCCCTTGCCTTCTCAAACCCTGCAACAGTAGCCACCACCCCCTCAGGAGCAGGTGTATGCACACCAGGGCGCGACTAATCCTCCTCCTTCCAAAAAGAAGAGGAAAGGCACTCAAAATCAATCTGCCTCTGATAATCCTGGACCTAATCAAGGTAATTCTCCTAACACCACGAACCAGCAATAGGGCACTCAGCCCAAGCAGGACAGGCCTGTTCACACGAACAAGCTCTGTTCTTGTTGTGGTGTTTATGGTAATTACACACATGATTTTCCTCTTTTACCACAAATGTGGCAGCTATGGGAGTCTCAACCAAAATTCCGAGGACAACAAGCCTTCCCTTCCGTCCCTCCTAGTGCTGCGCCTAGTCAGCCGGCTGTGCTTACTAATCCTTTCCCTCAGCAAGGATTTGTGGCTACCCAACCACCTGAAGGTCAGGTGGCCACTCAACCTCTTCCATCTGGTACCTCTGATTACCAGATTCTCATGATGAAATTTGATCAACCTCTAACCATGGACATCAATCTTCAAACTCGGTCCCGTCAGTAAAACAATCCTCCCGCTACATCTATCCCCGAGCCGCCTCCTTCGGTCTCTACAGAGCCTCTTTTGACACCTAATGGTCCCTTGCATATCCCTTAGCCTAAGGCAGAGGTTCATACCAAGATCCCTAAGGGACCACTATGCCGAAATGCTGCTTCTGGAAAATTTTCCCATTCGTATAGCATAGTAGATGATTTGGCACAATCCCTTGCTGCCATTTCAACGCTAGAACTCCTTTAGTCGTGCCCTTCACAACGAAAAAGCTCTAATATCTGCCATGGGAACTGTAGATCATTTAGATAATCAATTTATTATCTTTGATGTTGACCAGTCAGAACATCCTCCTCTCCCTACTTCCATCGCCTTCCAAATCACAGTCAAGGTTCAGAATGCCAATGTTTCCCGGTGCATCATTGACGAGGGGGCATCCACCTGTGTGATGTCCGCTTTGGTTTGGAAGAAACTCGGATCACCTGAGTTGGCTCCTTCTATGATCACTCTCTGAGCATGGGATGGCCATGATTCCTAGCCCATTGGCTTATTCTGCAATCATCCTATTACTCTTGCGGGCAAGACTGTTTGCGTTGACGTAGAAGTCATAAATGCCCCCTTAGATTACAACATTCTATTGGGTCGTAGCTACACCTATGAGATGTATGAGAAGATTTACTTCCCTCATAATGGAATGATAGTCACCATTTACCAGTTGAAATATTATGAACCGAAGTCTCAGACCTCCCCTGATGTAATATTCCAAATTTTTCCTTCAATAAATTGGAATATTAATTTTTGCTATTTTCACTTAGGAGTTGAATAATTGGTCGAGAAGGCCCATTCATAATAAAAACATGGATAAAATCCCTCTATTATGGAAATGGATTAGCCTTGGAACTATATTTCACACCCTCATGTGTGAAAGGAGACATTTGCAAAGAGGGTAGGTCAAGTTGACCAAGTCAAACAGCGCAGAGGTATGAGGTGGAAAGCATCCTATGGGACAACACAGAGAAAGAGGAGGGAGTATTCCTTGAAGGAGGAAACCCTAATATATTGGCACCCATGGAGAGGGAGCTCTCATGTGTTTAAAAGGAGGGCAAGGCAACCATTGTTTCTCATGCATATGATTATAGATTTCTTGTTTGCTTAGACATTTCTGCAGTCCCGGCTGTTTAGCTGTGCTACTTAGCACAAGGATTTCTTGCCTAGGAATCCTTCTCCTTTCTTGAGAAGCCTCTTGAAGGAGTTGTGTATATTTTCCTCACATCTAGGCTTGAGGCCAAGCATCCTCCTCGAAGACAACGTTATTGTTGTAGCAACATAATTCTGTGTTGCAGGGTATTGCAGTGAGGAGTTACAACACCTCTTACATCACTTGTTTTTCAGAGGGAGAGTCTTTATTTCCTTTGGATCAGTTTGGAAGCCATTGGAGCTAATTGTATATCTTGGCATTGGGCCAACTCATTCCTTAGCCCCTACAACGTATTTTTCTTCAGTAACTGCGTTATTTTCATAGAGCACTTGCTGTGGGGTTTTGCAGTGTTGATTGGAGGGTGAGATCTCAAGTGTAAGTATCAGCCTTCTACTTAGGAGATCCATTGGAGGAGATATTGATATCAGATGTAGCATCTTCAGTCTTCTCAATATAGTTCCATTTTCTGAGTTGCAGCTGCTACCCAGCAACTCCGACATTTTTTCCATTTTGTATATTTCAGCCAATCCTTCGGAGGATTGTTGTATAATTGTTTCCATGGGTTGAGAGATTGTTCCCCCTTATTTCTTGAGCCATAAATTGTCATATATTTCTTTTATTATGTAATATGGAGCAGTACCTCTTATAAAATGCGTCCTCTTAGCCTGGGTTTATGCAGATATAATAGTGTTCTTCTATTTCATGTACATGTCTTGTTGAGGCTTGCATTGCCCTTCTTGAGTGGATGTTTCCTCAAGAATTGGTACTCTCTTTACTGCTATAACATTATTTTTTGGCTATCTATAACTTCTTGTTTCACAACTAATAAATAATTTTGTTGATCTATTGTATGTTCATGCATTGGTTGCAGTCCCTTCATCGGGCACTTTTTGAGGACATCTAAGTGTGGGAGATATGTTTAACCCACTTAGAAGGATTTATTTGGAGACTCCTCTTGGATTTAGCACTTAGACACATTTTTCTAAGGGATCCAGGTGTTGGTTTCAATTCCTATAGCAGCCATTAATAGAAAATGTGTTTTCTTGCTAGGTGTTCTAGGTTTGGAATATTACAGTGGTATCAAAGCAACTTTCTTGGCTCAGCCTATGAGTCTTAGCCCAAGAAGATTAGAATGATGAAGAAGATGAGATTACTATCATCAGTATTTAGATCCAGAGAGAACCTCTCCAAGGAGGTCAAGAAGATTGAATAAGAAGAAGAGGAATGACCATGCACTTCCTATTCTCATCAAGAAGAAGACAAGCATGAAGGACACTCAGATTATCAAATTCTAAGTGATTACCTTGTTGAGTACAAATATCAACTTAGAGCCTTCAAGGAGACTCTAGCTTTCCCTCATTTCATCCAGTTGAAGGAAGAGAAGAGACCTTGCAACAAAAGAGAAATAAAAGGAAATATATTTCTGTTGTCTACTTTTGATGGGTTATCTACAGCAAGAACTTGGGTGAGAAAGTTGGAGGCATTTTTCCTACTACATCCTGTAGCAGGGAAAGAAGCTGTTGAAATCTCAGCGCTGCACTTGGAGGGTGAAGCCTATGTTTGGTGGTGCAGCCACTTGAACCATGCAAGGGTAAATTTTTTTGCAGATTTCACTCAGAGGTTGATCAAAACCTTTGATGGAGAAATACCAAAGGAGGAAAATCTCACACCACTTGAGGAGCTTTGTCCTAATGCTGTCACACTCATGGAGGAGCATCCACATGCATCAACAGTTGGGGTAGCCATCACTTTGGAGGAAGGAACTCTTGCAGCCCTACAAGAAGTTCCCAAAAATCATCAAGGTATGAAAATATTTCCACAATATATTGTTACAACAAATTATTTTGATAATTGTGGAGATTTACTTTTACATGACCAAGGGTCAAATCACACTGCTACCATAGAGTAGCTTTGTTGCACTGCGCTGTGAAACATGGAAACATTCAAGGAGGAAGAAAACCATCATTCTCATGAGCCATTGTTGGATTTTACATCACACTTGAGGTTGGGGTTTGAAGACTTCAAGGATGATAGTAGACATCTTGGAGTGAGAAACCCTTTCTCCTTTCAAGATGACACTTTATCAATGAGCTCCTCTTAGCTCAAAGAGGAACTTATACTTTCAGCAGATCCAAGACCTCATTGGTTTTGGAAGACTATTGTTGAGAGGGAGGTCTCAAGGAGAGATCTCATTAGAGGTGCACTTCAACACACCATGGAGTGAAAATATTTTCTTCCTTTCTCACAGGAGAAGATAGAATATGAGGGACATCTTAGGATGGATAACATCTCTCATGCTTGTGTTGGACATTCCTTGAGCCATACACATCATGATGGGAGGTTTTTACCTACCACCTATTTGGGTCCTTATAGGGCCTCATTGATCCTTGAGAAGGTTTCATTTCAAAATCCCCTGAAGTGCAAAGACAAAGATTTGGTTTGGGAGGATGGTAGCCCTCATGGGAGGAGTACCAAGATGAAGAGAAGGAGAAAGCATCCAAAATTAATTGAGTGGATGTGGTTGATGCGCAAGGATATGGGAGGCTAATTGCAGATCTATGACACCGGGCATCAGGAGGCTTGGCTGCGCTGGTTACTCTTGAAAGAATTTGTCCATCACTTGGCATACACTCTTCCTAAGAGTAGGAGGAAGGAGGAGAGATGGCAGGATACTTGCATCATTGGGCAGCATAGAGTATGGATGCATGGTGTTGATGTGATACTCATATCATTCATTGTGTCTTCATCACATGAGTTGTATGATGGAAGTATGGGGAGGCAGCAAAATATTTTGTTGCTTTGCTTGTTCTTGGGAGAGCAAGAGTAGATTTGCTCTCACAATTTGCATGATGTTGCAGGAGGAGGAGATGGAATTATCTCCTTTTCTTTTGATGATAGAGAGGTACTTCCACCTTGGAAGGAACTTCTTATTTGCTGCAGCATTACTAGAGGAGTCTTTGACAAGGAGCATGTCAAATAACAGAGCTTTGTATTGACAAGAGCTTATTTGCATGAGCCCACAACGCTATCACTTTGGAGCAGAGATTTATGGATGGAGTGTTCCCAGGATCACTTCACATTGGATGTACTTGGTGAAAAAGGAGGAGATGATGATGATAGAGTAGTGGATAGATGCATCTATCACTATGACATATTCTTCTTGACTTGGGTTTCCAAGCATGAGGAGGATTATCTTCTTGCAACACAGGGTTCATTCTTCTTCATAGCATGCCAAAAATTTATGAAGGACTCACTCATGGATCCATGTACCATATTAATTCTGGCATATGGTAAGGAGTTTATTTTTACATGTATTGACTTCCCTACTCTTACCATTACTTTGCAGTGCATTTCTCCACAAGGGGGCAGGATTTTCACATTGCTCCATGTTCATAGCTGGGCCAATATATACAATGGAGGCAACCATATTTTATATGGCCTTGGGCAAGTGTTTTATTTCATTTATTATTAGTTTATATACTCATCCATTTGCTGTTTATCGGTATATATCATGACATACATAACCATCCACATAACACAAAACAACTTGCCATGTACTTTTTTGAAGCAGCAGTTTGGAAAACTACACTGTCACTATTGTGAAAAATATTGGTACCTTCTTGCACCACATGAAACCTTCAAAATTTTCCTCAATTTGCTGCTGATCATGAATTAATTTTCTGATATGGATCAGGTCTTTATGGGAAGCATGATTATGAGAAAGGCACATGAGTTGGATGTGTCCTTGATGGGAGAAAACTCCCACATTTTCTGCACTACATGTTCTAATGAGGGCATGGGAAGAGATATGGCCACCATAGCCACATGTTTGTTCTATTTTTAGGTGAGCTAGGAGATTGATATCCATCCATTGTACAGCCATGGGAAAGAATTGGGTCATGCATTATTGACACATTCAACCATTTACTATCAATTAGTAGATGTGATGGATTTTGTACATCACTTGCCATGCTACTTTCTGATCTTGCAGTGGATGAGACTGCATTGTATCCTTCTGAGATATTGTTTGTATCATGCATTATCATGTAAAAATTGCAACAAAATTCTCATTGGGATACTCTATGATGATCTTGTCCTAGTCATCATGGATGAAACATTTTGGGCCAACTTGTTCTTCATTGTTGGAGGAGAAATCTTTGGAGAATTTTTCTTCACTTTGCCACTTGAGGGCAATAATTTTGCAGCCCAAGATTAGCACATACTCTACACTTATCATGAGTGGAGAGAAGGACAGCATGGGGTAAGCTATGATGCTTACCATGTTCATATTTTTAGCCCACCTTCATTTCCGGAGCTTGAGGTGGAAGGAGATGTTCAGAAGTTGCCTTGTTGGGAGGTGGCTCATTTTGTTTGGATGATTGCTTGGGGATGGAGGATCCACATGGGGAAGATGTTCCTCATCACATTTTTGAATCCATGCCTTGAGTGGAGACTTTCAAGTTCTATCCTTGCAGTTTCTTGAGGACAAGCAACATTTGGGAGGGGAGGACTATAATATTCCAAAATTTTCCTTCAATAAATTGGAATATTTATTTTTGCTATTTTCACTTAGGAGTTGAATAATTGGGTGAGAAGGCCCATTCATAATAAAAACATGGATAAAATCCCTCTAGTATGGAAAGGGATCAACCTTGGAACTAGATTTCACACCCTCATGTGTGAAAGGGGATATTTGCAAAGAGGCTAGGTCAAGTTGACCAAGTCAAACAACACAGAAGTATGAGGTGGAAAGCATCCTATGGGACAGCGCAGAGAAAGAGGAGGGAATATTCCTTGAAAGAGGAAACCCTAATAGAGTGGGACCCATGGAGAGGGAGCTCTCATGTGTTTAAAAGGAGGGCAAGGAAACCATTGTTTCTCATGTATATGATTATAGATTTCTTGTCTGCTTAGACATTTCTGCTGTCTCGACTGTTTAGCTGAGTTGCTGTGCTGCTTAGCTCAAGGATTTATTGCTTAGGAATCCTTCTGATTTCTTGAGAAGCCTCTTGGAGGAGTTGTACATATTTTCCTCACATCAGGCTTGAGGCCAAGCATCCTCCTCCAAGACAACATTATTGCTGCAACAACATAATTTAGTGTTGCAGGGTGTTGCAGTGAGGAGTTACAACACCTCTTCCATCACTTGTTTTTCAGAGGGAGAGTCTTTCTTTCCTTTGGAGGATTAGTTTGGAAGCCATTGGAGATTATTTCAGATCTTGGCATTGGTCCAACTTATTCCTTTTCCCCTACAACGCAGTTTGATTCAGTAACTGCGTTATTTTCATAGAGCACTTGCTGTGGGGTTTTGCAGTGTTGATTGGAGGGTGAGATCTCAAGTGTAAGGATCAGCATTCCAATTAGGAGATCCATTGGACGAGATATTGATATCAGATGTAGCATCTTCAGTCTTCTCCATATAGTTCCATTTTTTGAGTTGCAGCTGCTACCCAACAACTCCGACATTTTTTCCATTTTGTATATTTCAGCCAATCCTTTGGAGTATTATTGTTTCCAGGGGTTGAGAGCTTGTTCCCCCTTATTTATTGAGCCATACATTGTCATATATTTCTGTTATTATGTAATATGGAGTATTACCTCTTATAAATTGCGTCCTCTTAGCCTAGGTTTATGCAGATATAACAATGTTCTTCTATTTCATGTACATGTCTTGTTGAGGCTTGCATTGCCCTTCTTGAGTGGATGTTTCCTCAATAATTTGTACTCTCTTTATTGCTATAACATTATTTTTTGGATATCTATAACTTCTTGTCTCACAACTAATAAAATAACGTTGTTTATCTATTGTATGTTCATGCATTGGTTGCAGTCCCTTCATCAGACACTTTTTGAGGACATCTAAGTGTGGGAGATCTGTTTAACCCACTTAAAAGGATTTCTTTGGAGCCTCCTCTTAGATTCAACACTTAGGCACATTTTTCTAAGGGATCCAGGGCTTGGTTTCAATTCCTGTAGCAGCCATTGCTGGAAAATACGTTTTCCATTCATGCCTTGCTGGCTGTTCCAAGTTTGGAATATTACACCTGAGTCTACCATCTCTTCGGTGGCCAATAAGAAAATTGTCAATCCTTTGACCAGTGTCTCACCCAGAGTCTACAAATATTCCTCATTGCTTGGTACATTCCCTGGTCTTCCTCCTCCTGTCTCTTATCCCAGCTCATCGAATTTTTGCATGATGCAATCGTCTAAGGCTACCCTCAAGCGGCCCGCCTCAGCTAGTCAGCAGCCTCCTCGCTCTCCGCAGCCTACTCCTAGCCCTTTGATTCAGCCTTCTGGACCTCCTCATCCTGGCCCTTCAGCTGGTATCCATGAGCCTCTTTACCCTCCTGGAACGGTTCCTCCAGGCCTTAACCATTTAGGAGCCGTCGCACCTGGCCATTACCCCTCTGGTCAGATACAATTCCTAGATCCTCCCCCAGGAGTGTACACGACACCTGTCATGCCCACCCTCTTTCTTCCTAACCTGACCCTTGGGATTCCTGTCTGGTACCTTGATCCTCCATCTGCTACCCTGCCTGGTCAACCCAAACCTTATATTGCTTTGACCCCGGTTCAACTGGTCCCCATGGCTTCTCCCTTTGCAATAGTGCCTCAACCACCTCAACAGGAACCACCTCCTGTTGCGATTGCTTCAGGTAAGAAGGGAAAAGCTCGCAAGAGGGCCTCCAAGGACAAGACTGCCTCGACAGACCTTGCACCTCCCCCGCCCGCAAATCCCTGTGCTTTGTGTGATGTCGTCGGCCCTGCCACCCATAATTGTCCTGAAGTGCTCTGTATCAAGCCCATGGTTAAAGTTGCGTTCCCTGAGTCTACGGTTCCTGAAGCCTCTGTTTCTTCCTCAACTACAGCCAAGAATCCTAAAACTATTCACACCAACCAACCTTGTGCTTTGTGTGATCTTCATGGCCATTATTCCCACCATTTTCCTTGCCTTACGCATTACCGCGCCTCTTTAGAGGTAGTTCAAGAGTATGAGATTGAACAGAACCAATCCGCCTCTCCCGTACTTGCGCAGTATGCTACATGCCAGAATGAGGATTTAAATGCTCCTATTGACATTCCCCTTCCTAATGTCAAGATGACAGAGCCTGCGGCCACCATCCTCTACCTATCATCATCCATGAGACCCTCGGTGGAAGCTCCCTCCAAATCTCCCCCTATTGTTTCGCTTGACCTCCCTTCAGCAATCACCCTGGGCTCAACATCAGTAGATCCCTTATTTGTTTGTTATTATGTCATCCCTTATGACAATGCACATGTGAACCTTTCATCTAATGATGATGAGTCAGGTAGCTGCGCCGCGTCATGTGGTCTCCCTTCCTCCAGTCACTCCATCTTATATTGTGATGATGACATCATGGAAGCCATGTTCACCCCTAACTTCATATTTCCCACCCATAAACGGGATGGAAAAATATGTGCCTATGGTGACTTTCGCGGCCTCAACACAAGCTACACCTCCGATAGCTCCCACACTCCACCTCTCCATCGGCGTGTGAGTAGTAGACATCCTACCCAGATCACTCCCTCCCGCGGAGTGCATTCGATTTCTACTTTGCACTCAAATTGCCAACATTGTTCATCATCCTCCCATTTATTGTTTTGTGGCACCTTTCATATGGAACTCCCATCCACACCTTATATCGGTTTTGCTGATGATGCAAGTCGCTACTCTGGGAATCTAGCCTTAGCAAGTTGGGCCATCTTTACCCCCTTGCACTCCCTTGTTCTCTCGAACAGTGTATGCATTGGTACTGCTACCAATAATCAGGCCGAATATGATGCAGTACAAGGTTTATTAGCTGATGCCCTTTCAAATCACATCCTCCACCTTCATGTTCATTTAGATTCCATGCTTCTTGTCATGCAATTGAATGGTGTCTATCGTGTGCATAATCCTATCCTTTTTAGAAGATATTTACGAGTGAAGCTTTTGATGTGTGAATTTGAAATCATTACATTCAGTCATGTACCTAGAGCACAAAATCACTATGTAGATAACATTGCAACCATATTCTAGATTGGCATTTATCACACGCATTTAACACAAGACAATAACATAAAAATATCAAAACTATGCATATCCATAATATGTGTCGTATAAAATGTTTTAGAGTCCATCAACTCTGATACATATGACATGCCCATAGCATGTTACAAAAACTAAAAACTGGGGGCACCACCTGCCCCTACACACTAATCACTATCTGGAGGATCCCTAGCCAATGGATTTTCTCCCGCAGCTCGTAGCTCATCCATCCCCTGTCTGACCATCGCCATGCGCCGCATGACCCCTTGCCACTCTGAGGGTAGATCAATACATAACTCTATGTACTGGTCCTCTAAGTCTTGCCATCCGCACTCTGAAACACTGGTCAGAAGCCTCTCACATCTATGACAGATGTCCTCTAAGAGGACTGCTGCATCCTCATTTTGTTGCGCCCTCAATCCACTAGGTCCTGCAGTAGTACTGCAAGCCGTCCCATATACCTAGCCGATTTTACTGATGCTGTATCTGCATACCAAAAGTGGTAGAATCAGTACCATATACAATATTCTGAAACTTTACAATGCAAATAAAAATATTAGCAATTTTTCACTTACCATCGGGCCCCCATACTCGACCAGGAGGCAGTGGCAAATCCGGGTCCCTAAAATAACTCATCCCACTATAGGGATAGTCGTCGATGTACAATGGCATCTAATCCCAATGTGCAAAGAACTCAGGTTGGAACACCCGTCCGACTGCCCCACTTCCTCCTCTACATAGTAGTCGCCCCCACCGGCGCATCCTAGGCTCTCTCGGGCCTCCATCCTGGAGCTGTATATGAGGTCGAAGTGTAGGGATCTTCTCAAAGAAGAGCGAGCACAAAACTGTGCCATATGCACAGTCATCTTTCAATTTCCGCTTGCATAGTGACAACTGTAATTTTAATGACGACAACATCATATGGGCCCACCCATAGTAGGTCCCACTCAACACACTCTCCACAAGCATCATCTGCCCTCTAGTGATGTGGTGGAGTGCTTGGTTTCCCAGGATCCGCAGCACCGTTGCGGCCACAACACAAGTCTCTAACCTCTCGAGATCCCCGATAGGTATCTGAGTCCCCTTGACTTGGAGACCTGGTCGACAATGGCGCTTTACAAAATCCATGATGTTCCGCCCCCGCGGTAACACTGGATGAGTATTCACGACCATCCCAAGTGGTGGGAGACCAGTCAGGAAATATATATCATGGACTATCAACTCGATCCGGTGCCCCTGCACTATAAAGACCTCATGGTCCGGATCCCAATAGCTGAAAATCTGGGCCAATAAGGGCTCTCCAGCTCTCATCAGAGGGTTCTCCACAAACTTCAGAACCCCAAACCTAGCCAATGCATTGCGGACACCCTGATCCTCCCGGATCTTTGACCGTAATGCACCCAGGTCCCTCTCTCTCTAGTTGATCTATAATTCTGCCATATCTGCACAAAACCATCATATTTTTCAATGTACAGATAGGAAATACTGTATGTCAACATAAAAACCCAGTGCTCAGCTAAAAAATAGCACAGAAAAACCCCTCCCTGATAGGTCGCACTTTTCAGTCCCAAACCTCGGACTGGTCACAGTTTTCTGCCCAAAATCTGCTACCCAGGTCACACTTTTTTCTCCAAAAAGTGCGACCTAGCCGTGAAGAGGAGGAGGGATTTGTTTCTGAGCCCTGGGGACCTAAACTGAACTTTCAATCCATTGAAATGAAAGAGTAGGGTTAGGCCTCTTACATGTAACTGACGGATCTCGATTCTAATGGTCGGTTTGTACGCTACGATCGCCACAAAATTTAGGGCCTTCTCTCCTCTTTTCATTCACCACAACTCCACATACAAATGAGTGAATTTGGAGGGAAAACACCTTATTGAAAGAGAAATCCCTGATTTTTCTTTCACTGGCTACGGCCAAAGCATAGCTCAGTTTGATGAACTGTCTATACCATTGTAAAGCTCTCACTAAGCCCTCAAATGGGTATCTTTTAGTTTTTAGTGATTTTATACTTCACCGTGACACATTTTTTCCAAGAAGCATCACTTCACCCCTCCTCAAAATCAAATTTCTTCACTTGCAACACTCATAAAGGGGGCACCACTTTGCCTCCATAATTTCCCATGCTCGTGTCGACTTTCATTGTTAGTTACCATCTTGTACTCATGTTTTTATGGTCCCCATTGGACCATTTCTGTGTGGCAGCACCATCTAGTCGCCCTTGTTTAAAGCATCCAATTTGAGTCATCATTGCATTCATTGAGTCTATCCCAAGTCCCTTTGCATCCTGCTATAGTCCTCCATCCTTCATTGCTTAGTCCCTCTCTCATGTCGCACATTATGGCCTTCAGTCCCACTGTCCCCTATCCCTCATGATATCGTGTCAGTCGCTGCCAGATCATCCATGCCCTTTATGCTCTAACAAGGGAAGTCGTTCGTCCGCTACTCAGTACCCCCCATTTCATCATCATCACTGGTGTCAGTATGTCAGTCACTCTAATATTTTCTCTCGTGCCTTAGTTGAGGATCCCTTATTTCCTCACCTATGGCGGACCTCCTTCTGTCGACATCAACTCATTCATTCTAGAAGACAGGTCTAGAGGGCGGTGTACCTTGGTTCCAGCTTCCACTCTTGTTCGGTGCCTCAGATCAGGCAAAGGGACTCCTTATTGCCCTTTGACTTGATTGTTTCTCAGCTCCAGCTCCTTTCATCATGATCGAGATCCATATACTTGATGGTCCAGTGATGCAGCAGATGATATCAGTGATTCCCGGGTGTGTGTGAGATGTCTCAACCCTCACGAGGGGGTGGCCCTACAAGTAGCCCCCCACATGCCCAGATGACCTCTTCATTTCAGCCTTTGATGCAGCTCCATATATTTGATGATTTTGGCCTCAGCTACTTGCAGCGCCTCTTTGATTTCATGTATCAGTCATATTTTGAGAGCCCTTTCCTATTTACATGGGAATCTGGGTTGTATTTTTTATCTCATGTACCCAGAAATTATTGTACAAGTCCTGGCTGTTCTCCCAGGCACAATATGTATGTGGGATTCATTATCATGTTGTTTATCTGGCTCATGTTTATGCCAACATGTACTATTTTGTTCAGTCCTTTGTTTACTGGACGCATTGGTCTTTGTACTTTTGTCTCGGCGGGCATAGGTATGCCTCCCCCACCACCTATAACACAGGTACTCACTCATAAAAGAAACTTGTCGTACCTGTAAGTCTCGCCTCCTCAAGGTCTAGTCCTCTCAACACTTTATTCTACCTTATATTTCTCTCTCTGACTTCCCCTTCGGTGTCTAGTGATTGAGTTCTTACAATGTACTTTGGTCATACGATTAGCTCCTAACGCTCACACGTTGGGGGGAAATATGTTACACCATTTTTTGGTCATATAACCTATTATTATTAGATGGACCCAAGTACACCATATAAAACCAATTTTACCCTAAGTAAAATTTCTTTCACTATGAAAATAACTTAGTAAACCACCTTAATTAAGTAGTTTATGGCCTAAACAGGAAACCCCGTGAGGAAATATTAAATAAATCTATATTTGTTTGATTTTCCTCAAGGAATAATTAGTTAAAAAATAGTTTAATTAATATTCCTGGTTATATTTAACCCAAAACAAGGAAATTAATTAGATAAATCATTATTTATCTTATTATTTTCTAAAGAATAGTTATTTAAACCTTATTTAAATAATATTCTTTGTTAAATATGACTAAATCACCCATAAATAATTAAATAAATCATTATTTATTTGATTATTACTTAACCACATCCTTAATGATAAATAAATCATTTATTTATTTATTATTTACAAATAAAGGGACTTGACCCAAGTCAAATTCCTTTTCCATCCAACAAATATAATAAAATATTCCATAAAAGTTGGATCTTGATTTCGTTAATAATATTTTAATTATGCACCAATATCTAGACTAAATCAATATTTTGTTATAAATATAAGGGTTTTCCCATTCATTTACCACCTTTTGTTGTCTAAATATCACTCTGGATTTGTGCTTTTGGTCTGACTTTGATCCACCATCATAGTCATATTTTGCTACCATTTTTTTCTGGGTTTCCTACAACATCAAGAGACCGGAATTTTAGATCTGAAGTGCTGAGGATTTACAAGAACCCATCCCAATGAGGAGAAATGGTAACACCCTTCTGTGTTTTCCAACCAGGTGCCATTAATACAAAATTCATTCAACATATTCTTGTCTTTTCTATTGGATGCATGGAGTAAATCTTGTTTTTTCTACTGCTTAATGTCTTTTGATGCATAGATCTAGATTTTTGCAGCATTTATCTTGATCACCTAACTACAGATTTGAAGATATTGGCAGCCATATTTGTTGTTAGGGCTATTTGTTATGCACAGCTAAAGTGGTCTTTTTTCGTACACTTGGAATTAACATTCATACTAACAAATAGCATAGTCAGAGGCATCTGCCTCAATCTTAAATGGTTGTTGCAAGTCTGGAAATTTTGAGCACTGGGGCAGAACAAAGGCAATGTTTCAATTCCATGAACGCCTTCTATTGAGATTCCAACCAAAATAAATTTTCTTTCGCCCCTCCCTTGGTGACTTGACTCAAGGGCCAAGTGATATGAGAGAATCCCAACATGAACCTGCAGTAGAAATTAGCAAGGCCCAGAAAGCTGTGAAGCTATGTTAGAGTGGTTGGGGTTGGCCAATCTCGAATGAATTGGATCTTGGCTAGATCCACATGCACCACCCTTTCATCAATAATGTATCCCATATATTGAACCTGGGTCATACCAAAAGTGAACTTCTCCAAATTGGCACACAACTTGTGTTGTTGTAGTGTTTGGAGGACTTCTCGGATGTGGTGGAGGTGCTCTTCCTAAGTCTGGCTGAAGATCAGAATGTCATCCAAGTACACCACTACAAATGAGTTGGTGAATGGACACAAGATGTCATCCATCAACCTCATGAAGGTTGCGGGAGAATTTGTCAACCCGAAAGGCATGACTAGCTATTCAAAAAGGCCCTCCTTGGCTTTGAAGGCAGTCTTCCACACATCAGAGGGTTCGATTGGTACCTGGTGATACCCAAAATTCAAGTCGATCTTGCTGAAATATTTTTCCCCTTTGAGTTGGTCTAGAAGGTCATCAATCCGTGGGATCGGGTACCTATTCCAGACAGTGATCTTGTTCAGCACACGATAGTCAATACAGAGTCTCCAAGTCCCATCCTTCTTTTGTACCAACACAATCGGGCTCCCATAGGGCGATGAACTTGGCCGGATGTGACCTTTCTGTAGCATCTAATGAATCTACATGTTGATTTCATCGTTCTCCAAAACAGGTGCCTATAGATTGGTCCATTGGGTAGGGGCACACCTGGGGTCAGCTCAATGGGGCTCTGCATCAATAATATGCTTCCCTTTTTCATTCACCTTGTCAGGTTATGATTCAGATTCAGAGCATGCATCTGATTCAGAAGCCCTCATCTTGGCCACCAACGACCGCTTGGCCCAACACTCACTTGTGTTGTGAGTGGAAGTCTTATGGAATTCACACCACTTTCCCATGTCCTTCTTTGGCTTCGCGGTGTTGTTATTTGCTTGTGGCTTTGGTAGGTTGTCTTGGGCCGCCATGCCTTGGCTTTGTCCATTGTTCTGCGGTTTGGGGGAACCTTTCTCTTGCTTTTGATTCATAGATCCAAAGTCTCACTTCTTCTATTTGAATTTCTGCGCAATATTGGAAGCATACCGGTATGCCGTACCAAGCGAGGAGATGTCGAGGAAATCCATTTCCTCCTGAATGTATCTATGCAGACAATTGCGATACTTTAGCACCAAATTTTTCTCCGAATCTTTGATACCCAAATTTGTGCGCAGGGTATGGAACAGATTCGTCAGCTCATGCACATCTTAATCCCTTTGTTTCCGCAGCGTGTTCCATTGTATGTACTTTTCCTCATAGCTCCCCACAGGGTAGTATTGTTCCTTGATGGCATCTTGGAAATAATTCCAAGTGGGTACGGCTGAGAACAGAGAGGGTTCTGTCTCGTCCTTTTTCTCACAGTAGGTTTCCCACCAATCTTTGACATGGGGGGTAGCTTTGAGGAGTGCAAAAATAATCTTCTCCCTGTAGGAAAAGTCATGAACTGAGAAATATCCTTCTAATAGATTCAACCATATATCTATGACATCTGCATTTATTTGACCCTCAAATATGGGAATGTCAAAGTTTACTTGTACCTTAAAAGGAGTCGCGCCTCCAGAGTGGCTACTGGATGCAGATGCGTCGCCGATGGGCAGTTGTTGAAGGATCTGGGCAAAGTTATCCATCATCGCATTATTTTGTTTTTCGAGGGCCTCTTCGAGCAATATTTTGATAGGATCTCCTACTCCCTCATCTTTCTTGTCGCCCCCCATGGGCAGCCGTCGAGGTTTGCGAGGCTGATATTGAAAAGGTTCAACCAGATCGAGCCCTAACTCCTTATACCCGAACCTCGTTGGGGACATGCAAAGAACGATCGAGAAAAAGCAGACCGCTCTGATACCATTGATCCAGATTTATGCAGGAATGAAAAAAATACAAATGTAACCATAAATAAAAAGATGCAGTGGAAATAACACTTCATTTAATTAATATCAAAGAACTAAAATTTGCATACAAACAAAATGGAAATAAACTAGCTAGGGCGCTGGTAGCTTATCTCTGAGAAGAGATGTGGTGACTACAGACCTCTGAACTCAGATACAATGAAGCTCAACGGCCTATTTATTATTTAGAAACAATGGAAAACCATAAACATCGAAAACCCTAACCCTAGGAGATGAAGCACCAAAACTATGGTTCCCGTTTGGGTAAATTGGTGTTTCAACTTCCCGGGTACATAAGTTTGGCATACGATCTCCGTTTGACGTGAACCATACCTCGTTAGAAATATCTATCCGAGGAATACAAATTTTGATGTGAGAAACATCGATCCATGGACCCATGTTGCTCTCTGTTTTCCCAAAAAAACGTCGTTTAGTGCCTCAAAACGGCTCCGGAAGTTTAGGACCTGAAAAAATGCTAAAAATAGTAAGTTGTGATGAAATTGAAAAACTGAAAGAGACAATGGTGGGTCCCCAAGTGGAATAGCTGGGTGGCCACTAATATCCACTTGGATCATTCCTCCCCCCTTAGGAAGCAATGGTCCCCATTGTGTTGATTTCCTCCATGAGATGAGGAAACTTTTGCTGAACTTGGTCCGTGGTGAAGCACTTGCCTTGGTGCAGGAGTTGGCCAGCTTTAACAACCCGATACAGTTGGATCTTCTGTTGGCAAGTATTCTTGATTTTCATGTCCATGATACAATCTGTGTGTTGAGATTGCAACAAGATGATGAGCTTAGTGAAAAGAGTCGCCTTCACTAAGTGGGCCCGCAGGCTATTTTTGGCGCAAGTCTATTTTTAGACTATGTCTATTTTTAGACATGTCGATCATATTCTATGAGTTGCAGGATGCTATTTGTGGATGGTTAGTCAAGTTGGAAAAATAGATGGACTTCTATTTTTAGACATACTGGGCGGAATCTATTTTAGATTTCCAGTCTAAATAATAATATGTCGAATATTATTAGCTCTTAATAATATTTGGACTCTAAACATTATCTTATCCTCTTGGAGCACTTCAGTTAAGTGCATATATGTGGCACATGCAGCTGACAGAAGGAATTACACTATTCCTAAGGATTTAGTGGAGCTATTGCATGTTGACTTCAGTTAGAACTCATGTGACAGAGTTTGGTGGAGTTGATGAGACAGTTAATGGAGTTGTCTTCAGTTTAACTCAGTTAAACATAGTTGAGCTAGTTGTATCTAGTATAACTTATAAACTCATTAATCAACTAAAAAGAATACATCGATTAACTTCGGTGCATGGAGCCGGTTCGGTGGAGACCGAGTGCGGAGATAGGTGAAAGAGCGGGTTAAATATCGGTTGTGACTATCTTGTTGCATGTACCTTTAGTGATTGGAGAAGCCATGAGAGTTGTGTAGTGTCTGGGACGGAGTGGTTTATGTTATTTAATGAGCCATCTCAACATTGATTATGCAATAGAGTTTACTTTATGGTGGCGAGAGATTAGAGCATGTGTTTTTCTAGATCTGAAACTGATTAGTGTGTAGCAATTTAAGGTTGTGCTGGAAACTTGTGAGGGCTTGTACAGTGTGTTACATGATCTCTATGACATATAATATCTGATTAGTTGGGGTTTTCAGCTTTAAGCTTACCCATGAAATCTCCTGTTCATATGTGTGAATGTTTATGGTTTTAATGTGCGCATGCGATTGTTTTTTATTTCCGCAATTAATGATCAATGGTAGAAGAGATTCTGTATTGTGCATGAAGATAAAATAGTGTGTGATCAGGAGAATCTCGGTGAATAATATATCAGTTATTCAAATTTTCTACATGGTATCAAAGTGATATTGATCATTGGAGAAATTGCAAAACATTGAAGCGGTTGAGTTTTGTGCTGGTGGAATTCGAATTTGCAGCAGTGTTTTCTTGGTGTCGAAGTTGAGATGTCTTTCAAAAGATTGCGATTGGAGTATGCCCTTTGAGGGAAGCTCAAATTATATTGCATGGAAGGACAGGATGGAGGCAGTGTTAGATGACAACGGGTTGAAGGAGTTCATAGATGTAGAAATTCCAAAACCTGCTTCTGGCGATGCTGCCGAACTTGACGCATGGCAAAAGAAGACATCAAAGTGTCAAAGAATTCTGTTGGAAGGTGTAAAGGATCACATAGTGTCCAGAATTCATGGTAAGGCTTCTCCATTCTTGATGTGGAAAGCTTTGACAGATTTATTTCAAAGCAAGAGCGACCAGAGGAAGTTGGCGCTCAAGGATAAACTCAGAAACATAAAAATGGGGAAAGGCGACAGTATGCCCAAGTACCTCACGAAGTTCATCCAATGCAGGGATGAGCTGGGAAGTGTGGGGGTTACTGTTGATGATGAGGAATTGGTGAGCTTGGCTCTCTTTGGGCTTCCGAAGAGTTGGCATTCCTATCAGGACTCTGTCAATGGTCGAGAGAAATTTCCAGGATGGGAGTGACTTTGGTCGGATCTTATGCAAGAGGAGATAAGGCGAAGTACCAGGGACAGATCTTCATAAAAGAACTCTGATGAAGAGAATTGCGCTTTGGCTGCAAAAGCGAAGAAGGGGAAGATCAAGAAAGCTTCTCAATTCTGTGCGAAAGGCAAGAAATAGGACATGTCCAAGGTGAAGTGCTTTCACTGTCACCAACACGGACATTACGCCACTAGTTGTCCACAGAAGAAGAAAAGTAAGCAGGCTGCTGGATCTGCAGTTGGAGAGGCCTTAGCCTTGCAGTTTGAGATGGATTTTTCGCTGATTGGATTCTTGGTCTCAAGTGTGATGGGTTCAGTGTGGTTTCTTGACAGTGGTGCATCTTTTCACATGACAGGAGATCGAGATTTGTTTACTGATTTGGATGAGAAATATCTTGGAGTGCACATCGAGATGGGCGATGATGGTAGATATAGTGCGATTGGTATCGGTACCATTTCCTTTGAGAGGGAGTCTGGTAAACCATTCATATTGAAGGAAGTGATGCATGTTCTAGGATTTAAGAAGAATTTGATCTTTGTGGAGATGTTAGAAGACAAGGGATATGATGTTGTCTTTAGCGAGGGAAAGGCTTTCTTGCGCAGTAAGGAAACTGGTGAGACCAGGAGGATAGGGGTTTGAGTTAAGAACCTTTATCAATTATAGGTAGATGGCTGTGTAGCAATGGAAAGCAAGGCAGAAGGAGTGGTGAGCCAGGATGATGGTGAGTTGTGGCACCGAAGAGTGGGCCACCTTCACCATGGAGCTTTGAAGATACTGCATGAAATTTCTACTGGGCTTCCTAAGGGTACTCTTGCACAATCAGATCAGTGCAAGGGATGTACCTTGGGAAAATTTGTGAAAGCCACATTTCACGAGAAGGATAGTCCTGCCACGACGATCCTTGAGAGAATTCACACAGACGTGTGTGGACCTTTCTCAGTAGCTTCGACATCAAAGCACAAGTATTATGTGATATTTGTTGATGATTTTTCTCGTAAGTGCTGGATCTTCTTCATGCAGAAGAAGAGTGAGACATACTCAAATTTCTGTGAGTTCAAGGCACTGGTTGAGAAAGAATCAGGGAAGTAGGTGAAGGCTCTCAGGAGCGAAAATGGTGGTGAATTCATCTCTGGCGAATTCAAGGACTTTTGCAGTGCAGAAGGAATTCGAAGAGAGCTCATAGCACCTCATAACCCATAGCAGAATGGGGTTGCTGAGCGGAAGAACAGAATGATCGTGGGTGCTGCACAGGCGATGTTGCATGATCAGGGCCTTCCCATACACTTGTGGGCTGAGGCATGCAATACTGCAGTATATGTGCAGAACTGTTGTCCTCACAGGATACTTGGCATGAGTACACCCGAGGAGGCGTTTTCTAGTAACAAGCCTGATATTTCCCATTTGAGGATTTTTGGTTCACCTGTTTACATTCATGTGACGAAGGATGCCAGGAAGAAGCTGGAGCCGACCGCAGAGGTTGGGATATTTGTGGGGTACACTGATACTGAGTCAATGTATCGTGACAGAGCCATCCTCTTTTGAAGAAGCTATGGAGGATCCCGCATGGGTAGATGCCATGGTGGAAGAGTATGATTCGATTGTCAGAAACAGTGCATGGGAGATCGTCCCAAGGCCGGAAGGGAAATCAGTGGTGGGTTCGAGATGGATCTACAAATTGAAGCAGTTAGCTGACGAGAGTGTGGAGAAGTACAAGGAAAGATTTGTTGCCTGAGGCTTCTCACAAATTGAGGGGATCGACTATGAGGAAACCTTTGCACCTGACACAAGGTATTCTTCCATACAGAGCATCCTAGCTCTCTCCGCACAGATATGGTGGCACATTCATTAGATGGATGTGAAGACTATGTTCCTCAACGGAGTGATTGAGGAGGAGGTGTACATAGAGCAGCCCGAAGGTTTTGAGATCTTTAGCAGCGAGTCGCATGTGTGCATGCTCAGGAGAGCGCTGTATGGGTTAAAACAAGCACCTCGTGCTTGGTACACACAGATCAAAAATTATTTTACCGGACTTGGATTCTCCAAGAGTGAGGCGGATCCGAACCTGTACCAGATAGTGGTGGAGGGTAAGTTGTTGTTCATTGTACTTTATGTAGATGATTTGATACTGACCGGTGATGAACAGTTGATACTCTCATGCAAGGCTGATCTTGCAAAAGAGTTTGAGATGAAGGACTTGGGCCTCCTTCATTATTTCCTGGGATTAGGTAGCGGGGCGGTGGTGGGTTGTTTGTTTCTCGGGAGTAGAACATGCCCGGGAGATCTTGGAGAAGTTCTTATGTCCTCCATGGTGTTGCAAACTGTGTGACTCCCTCTTCTGGTGGTTGGAGGAAGGAGGTCCTGCTGCCCGGCGGAGGTAGTGGATGCCACTATTTATCGACGGTTAGTGGGGTCGCTTATGTATCGAATTCGATACACGACTCGACGTATCTTATGCGGTCTCCCGGCTTTCACGAGCTATGGTTAAGCCCTACCCAAGCTCTTTTGGAAGGTGGGGGAATATACATGTATTGAGATATCTGAGGAGGCATCGGATATGGATCGTAGTGCAGACGGAGGATGATTTGAGGTGGCATTGCTTCACGGATTGAGCATCATCATATCATAGATTGTGTGCGGCGGAAAGATATGTTACTACGCCACATTCCTACGACGGATCAGGATGCTGATATCTTGATGAAGGCGCTCACCAAGAGAAAATTCGAATACCACAAAGGCAGGATAGGGGTGGCAGATAATCCTTATCTTGTTGAGAGGGAGTGTTGAGATTGCAACAAGATGATGAGCTTAGTGAAAAGAGTCGCCTTCACTAAGTGGGCCCGTAGGATATTTTTGGCGCAAGTCTATTTTTAGACTATGTCTATTTTTAGACATGTCGATCATATTCTATGAGTTGCACGATGCTATTTGTGGATGGTTGGTCAAGTTGGAAAAAATAGATGGACTTCTATTTTTAGACATACTGGGCGGAATCTATTTTTAGATTGCCAGTCTAAAATTAGATATGTCGAATATTATTAGCTCTTAATAATATTTGGAATATAAACATTATCTTATTCTCTTGGAGCACTTCAGTTAAGTGCACAAATGTGGCACAGGAGCTGACATAAGGAATTACGCTATTCCTAGGGGTTAAGTGGAGCTATTGCATGGAGACTTCAGTTAGAACTCATGTGAGAGAGTTTGGTGGAGTTGATTGAGGAGTTAATGGAGTTGTGTTCAGTTTAACTAATCTAAACATAGTTGAGCTAGTTGTATTTAGTCTAATTGATTAATACACTAGTGAAGAGTGGTGTGAATTAATTATTAATTAATTCACTAATTATAAACTCATTAATCAACTAAAGAATACATCATTTAACTTCAGTGCATGGACAGTTTCAGTGGAGACCAGTGCAGAGATAGGTGAAAGAGCAGGTTAACTATCAGTTGTGACTATATTGTTGCATATTTGCAACTACCAGTGATTGGAGAAGCCCATGAGGATTGCGCAGTACAAGCCAGGTGGTTTATGTTATTTAATGAGCCATCCTACAACATTGATTATGCAATAGAGGCTGGCTATCAGGTGGCAGAGATTGGAGCATGTGTTTTGCTAGATCTAGCTTGATTAGTGTGTAGCAATTTGAGGTTGTGCTGAGAGCTTGTGAGGAGCTTTGTACAATTATTGTTACATGATCTCTATGAGATATAATATACAGATAGTTGGGGTTTTCATATTTAAGCTTTCCCATGAAATATTGTGTTCATATGTGTGAATGTTTATGGTTTTAATGTGCGCATGCGATTGTTTTTTATTTCTTCAATTAATGATAAATGGTAGAAGAGATTCTATATTGTGCATGAAGATAAAATAGTGTGTGATCAGGAGAATCTTGGTGAATAATATACCAGCTATTCAAATTTTCTACACTGTGGTGGCATGTTCCATGCAGTCCGGATTTAACTCTTTTGGTGTGAGTTCTTCTGCAATGTCAGAGGTGTCCAGTAGAGGTGGGAAGTAGGGACGAAGGTGGTATACATTGAATACTGGGTGTAGACCAAGGAATGGTGGAATACTGAGCTCGAAGGCATTGTTCCCTATATCCTTATTGATGGTGTACGACCCATATCGGAGCGGGCAAAGCTTGCGGTGGGGTCCAGTGAGGCGCTCCTTCTGCAAATGTAGCCACACTTTGTCGCCCACCTGGAAGTTGTTTGGCACTCGATGTTGATCATTACATTGCTTGTACTTAGCATTGGCTCTATCCAATATGTCATGAACCTATTGGCAGATGTGCTGAATGCGCTTGATGAAGTTGTTCGCTTTGTCAAATTCAGACTGGACATGAGCCGAATTGGCTTGAGTAGCTGCAAATGGCATGGCTATGTCAATGGGACATAGTGGCTGGAATCCCAAGCCCACCTAAAAGGAGATGTGGCCAGTTGAGCTGTGGAGAGCCTGGTTATTACTGTGTTGTACATAGGAGAGGCTCTCATCCCATGTGCATGGATGCTTTTAATTGTACATGCGCAGAATGTGTACAATCATCCTGTTGACGACCTCTGTCTGGCCATCAGTTTTGGGATGGAAAGCTGTGGACTTGGTGAGCTTGGTGTCCAACATTGACCAGAGGTTGGACCAAAATGTGCTGAGGAACCTGGTGTCGTGATCTGATATGATAGACTGTGGGATCCCAAAGTACACCCACACTTGTTCAAAGAAGACTTTAGCAGTGGCTTCTGCTGTGATATTATTCTTGTAGGTTACCATAATGGCCATCTTTGAGAATCTGTTGACAACCACGAAAACACAGTTGTTTCTATGCTTAGTAGAAGGAATGCCTGACATGTAATTTATGGAGATGGATTCGCAAGGTAGAATAGGAGTAGGTAGTGGAGTATAGAGGCCTTGATTCTTGATGGTTGGTTTGGCAATGGCGCAAGCAGTAGAGGATCTGATGTACTTCTCGACATCCCGTCGAAGGTTCGGCCAATAGAAATACTTCTGCAGTATTGCCACTATTTTCTTGACCCCAAAATTCTCAACGACTTGACTGTAGTGCGCTTTCCATATCATCTTGGCACACTCACTTGAAGGAACACAAAGGTGTCCCAGGTGACATAATAGTGCATCTTGGAGGTGAAATTTTGGAACTTGCGTACCCTCCAAGAGTGCCTTGTATGTGTGGCTAAATTTTGGATCGCTCTTGTAGAGAAGCGGCCAATCAGAAGTCTCGTGCCCACAAGAGTTGAGAACGGT
The DNA here is from genome assembly GCA_034641835.2 of Pinus albicaulis. Lineage (NCBI taxonomy): Eukaryota > Viridiplantae > Streptophyta > Pinopsida > Pinales > Pinaceae > Pinus > Pinus albicaulis. Next base: position 9,830 of record JAXQQM020062822.1, on the reverse strand, counting down.
GGTTATGGCCATGATCGGTGGCCGGTTGAGGCAGTTTGCAACATTATTGGTGCTACCGTTCTTGTACTTGATTTTCAAATGAAATTGTTGCAGATATGTGGACCACTTCTGATGGTGATCATTCTACAACTTTCCTTGTGTATTTATGAACTGCAGGGGTCGGTGGTCTTTGTGGATGATTGTTTGCTTCCCCAAAATGTAATTCTTCCATTATCGACAAGCCTGCACAATGGAATACATTTCTTTGTCATAAGTGGCATACTTGCGAAATGTGTCAGACAATGTCTCATTGTGATATGCCACTGGATGCCCCTGTTGAGTAAGAACTGCCCCAATAGCATAGTCAGAGGCATCTGTCTCGATCTAAAATGGTTGTTGCAAGTCTGGAAATGTGAGCACAGGGGCATAACATAGGCGATGTTTCAATTCTACGAACGCCTTCTGTTGAGATTCTAACCAAAATAATTTTTCTTTCGCTCCTCCCTTGGTGACTTGACTCAAAGGCCAAGTGATATGAGAGAATCCCAACACGAACCTGCGGTAGAAATTAGCAAGACCTAGAAAGCTGCGAAGTTCTGTTAGAGTGGTTGGGGCTGGCCAATCCTGAATGACTTGGATCTTGGATGGATCCACATGCACCACCCTTTCATCAATAATATATCCCAGATATTGAACCTGGGTCATGCCAAAAGTGAACTTATCCAAATTGGCACACAACTTGTGTTGTCGTAGTGTTTGGAGGACTTCTCGGATGTGGTGGAGGTGCTCTTCCTAAGTCTGGTTGAAGATCAGAATGTCATCCAAGTACACCACTACAAATGAGTTGGTGAATGGACACAAGATGTCATCCATCAACCTCATGAAGCTTGTGGGAGCATTCATCAACCTGAAAGGCATGACAAGCCATTAAAAAAGGCCCTCCTTGGCTTTGAAGGTAGTCTTCCACACATCAGAGGTTCAATTGGTACCTGGTGATACCCAAACTTCAAGTCGATCTTGCTGAAATATTTTTCCCCTTTGAGTTGGTCTAGAAGGTCATCAATCCACGGGTTCGGGTACCTATTCCGGATAGTGATCTTGTTCAACGCCCAATAGTTAATACAGACTGATGGCGTCTCTGAAATAATTCCAAGTGGGCACGACTGAGAATAGAGAGGGTTTTTTCTCGTCCTTTTTCTCATAGTAGGTTTCCCACCAGTCCTTGACATGGGGGGTAGCTTTGAGGAGTGCAAAAATAATCTTCTCCCGGTCGGAAAAGTCATGAACCGAGAAATATCCTTCTAATAGATTCAACCATCTATCTACAACATCTTCATCTATTTGACCCTCAAATATGGGAATGTCAAAGTTTACTTGTACCTTAAAGGGAGTCGTGCCTCCAGAGTGGCTGCTGGATGCAAATGCGCCATCGGTGGGTAGTCGTTGAAGGATCTGGGAAAAGTTATCCATCATCGCATTTTTTTTTTTTCGAGGACCTCCTCGAGCAATATTTTGATAGGATCTCCTGCTCCCTCATCTTTCTTTCATCCCCCATGGGCGGCCGTCGGGGTTTGCGAGGCTGATATTGCAAAGGTTCAACCAGATCGAGCCGTAACTCCTTATACCTCGACCTCATTGGGGACATGTAAAGAACGATCGAGAAAAAGCAGACCGCTCTGATACCACTGATCTAGATTTATGCATGAATGCAAAAAAATACACATGTAACCATAAATATAAAGATGCAGTGGAAATAACACTTCATTTCATTAATATCAAAGAACTAAATTTTGCTTACAGCCAGAATGGAAATAAACTAGCTAGGGCACTGGTAGCTTATCTCTTAGAAGAGATGTGGTGGCTACAGGCCTCTGAAATCAGTTACAATGAGGCTCTAGGGCCTATTTATTATTTAGAAACAATGGAAAACCCTAAAAATCCAAATCCCTAACCCTAGGAGATGAAGCGCCAAAACTTTGGGCCCCGTTTGGGTAAATTGGTGTTTCAAATTCCTGGGGACGTAACTTTGGCATCTGATCTACATTTGATGTGAACCATACCTCGTTAGAAATATCTATTCGAGGACTATAACTTTTTATGTGAGAAATATTGATCCATTGACCCATGTTGTTCCTGGTTTTCCCAAAAAAACGTTGATTAGGGCCTCAAAATGGCTCCATAAGTTCAGGACCCGAAAAACTGCTAAAAATAGTAAGTTGTGCCGAAACATAAAAAAATGAAAGAGACAATGGTGGGGCCCCAAGTGGAATAGGTGGGTGGCCACCAATATCCACCGAGATCACAAATGTAGTTGAACTATCCAATTTAAAAACAAAACATTATATCACAACATGAGATCACATGCCAAATGTAGTTGAACTATCCAAAATATACACGTGTTTTGTAATTTTAAATTTCCATCTAGATTTAAATTTTATATTTAACAAATAAGATGAAAAATTGAGTTTTAAAAACAAAACATTATATCACAACATGTGATCACATGCCAAATGTAGTTCAACTATCCAAAATATACACATGTACATGTGTTTTGTAATTTGAAATCTCCATCTAGATTCATTTTATATTTAAAAAATAAAATGACAACTTGAGTTTTAAAAATAGAACATTATATATCACAACATGTGATCACATGCCAAATGTAACTATCCAAAATTTAAAATCATTCTTGATAAAAGTAAATGTAGTTTAAAACTATATCCAAACAGTAAAATATATCAATTTTTTTTTATCTCACATGAACAATAAAAGTAAATATATATCTATTTCAATGTATAGTGTTACAAGTATTAAGTTATATAGAAAAGTAAATATGACTGCATATATAAGACTATATATAAAAAAGTAAATTTAAGACTAGATGTATCAAATATAATGTTTCACTCATGTGCATCATCAATCAAATATAGATGGATCTAGTGTCTCTGCCAGCAAAGTATTGATCCTTGTGCTATCCTGTGAAGAATGGGGAACATGTACACAATGTGTACAAACAATAAATTTAATGTTCTAAAATTGAATGAGAATATAGAACTTCATGTAAAAAAAAAATGAAAAAAAAAAAATCATGCAATACCTCATGTGGTTCCCTCTCCATTTTCTTTTGTTGCTCGTCCATTAAAACATTCTCCACAGTAACATCTTCCACAGTAAACTGTAATATATACATGTACAAGTATATCTATATATATATATATATATATATATATATATATATATATATATATATATATATATATATATTAAAAGTTTTCAAATGAAAATGCATATAAAATAATTTTCAATAATAATAAAAAAAAGTTAGACAACTTGTTCAAATGGTGTGGATGTTCCTATCTCCATCATACACTCCATCGCTAGAGTCCGTGGAGAATGGAAATCATCTCCAAAAACCTAAAGTTCAAAAATTTTAAAAGTATAAAATAACTCAAGATCTAGATCTCATTTTATAATAATTTTTTTTAACTTCAATATATAACTTATATCTTAAACATATAAGTGAAAAATTGAATACTTGTGATGGTGGATTGGGCACATATCCTAAGGGTGGCTCAGAAAGAAAATCAACAAAAACATAAGATTCAAAAAATTTAAAACTGGAAAATATCTCAAGATCTAGATCTCATTTTTAATGGAACTTTTGAGCTGCAATATATAACTTAAAAACATATTTAAGTGAAAAATTGTTCATACTTGTGATGGTGGATTTGAAACATCTCCCAAGGAAGAAGAAGGTACCTCCATCCCAAAAACATAAGATAGAATCAAAATCTATTAACATTTAATTATATACATGTACATGAGTGCACAATTATTTATTTTATAAAATATGTCATCATGTTTCGATATGGAATAACAGATAAAAAATAATTGTACATCATCATGTTCACTTAAAAAAACTAACATGTGCCAAAATATCATCTTGATGGTGAGAACCATCTTGATTGTGTGAACCAGAGGATTCGACCATGATATTAACATCTTCTTTCATCAAGTGTGAGAACTGCAAATGGTGTTAACATATATGATACATTTTTGTGAGATTAATGTATACAAATAAATGTATGTATATATTTATTTATTACAAATATTACATGTGTTAAAATAATCACCATAACCATTAACACATATCGATCCCACGCCCTCTTGCTCATGAATAATTAGGTCCTGCCAACCATTTCGATAATTATTTGCATATGTTCTGAGATCTTCAACACTCATGTTATCTATCTCATCTTCTGTAAGATACACAAAATTAGCACGTGCATTCTCTCGTGCTCTTTGTTGATTCAAACAAACATCAACTCCACCCAGTCCACTCTGAAAATTGTCAATGATGACATCCCTTGCTTCTTGACTTATTTGAGAACTGGCATCCATCTCTGACCGCAAAGTTTCGAAATGAAGAGGTCGAAAAACCAATGGTGGCTCAAGGCGAGGCAACTCAGCATTACGCTTAGCGCCCCTACGGTCACATAATTGACCTTTCCTAGGACCGAAAAATTCAGAGGAAAGTTTCGAAATGAAGAGGTCGAAAAACCGATGGTGGCTCAAGGCGAGGCAACTCAGCATTACGCTTAGCGCCCCTACGGTCACATAATTGACCTTTCCTAGGACCGAAAAATTCAGAGGAAAGGTCAGTATAATTGGGTTTCATTCCCAAAAATAATTCTGCATAAAATAATTTTGCAAAATAAAGAGGAACCTTGTCATTCCATGGGAGTCTTCCATAGGCATCAAGGTGCCTATCATAAAAATGGCTAGCTATATCAGGGTGCTTGAAATATTGCACCTTTAGCATATTTATTTTCATCCCTTTTTTGAAATTAAACATAGACTTGGCCGTTTTTTTGGTAACCCTTTGTTTAACAACCTCCCATGTATCAGGAACCATCATTGTTTCCTTTATTTTTCTCATCACTTCTACAAAAGTATCAGTTGTTGGCCCAAGCGTTATGTACACATATACTAGTTTTATTAAAGAGTGAGTAACTATTTCTAAGCTTTCTTGACTCTTAGCAAGGAGTTTCAAAGACACAAGATCTTTCTTCAATTTTGAATGAAGATGTTGACAACTTTGTAATGTGCATTGTTGCATGTTTATTTCCCAAGGTATATTGGAAATGTCAGACGGATAAGTCATGGTTGGTGTACAACCTTCTTCTTGAATAATGCATTCTGTCCTACGTCTTTTTGGAGCAACATTTGGAGCAAAATTTTCACCCTCTGCATCAATATATAAAATTTTGTATAAATAAAAAAACATGTAAAAAAATTTGTACAAATTGAAAGAAAATAATATTCAAATTGATGGCCATCTCGATATGGTTGGCCAACATCATTCTCACCCTGAGACTATTGAGAACCAGAACGACCACCGATTGGTTGAAAACCAACACGACCATCCATTGATTGGCCTCCGGGGGAATGCATATCACCACCCTCACGCAATTGGCCACCACCTATTGATGGGCCTCTAGGGGAATGTGTACCACCACCAACCTCACGTGACAAGAGGGAAGCTTCATAAAAAAATATGAATTTATAATCAATTCAAAAATACATTCATACATATAAATACATGTTAATATGATTGATTAAATTGCATGAACCATACCACGATTGTGTGAACCATGGCCATGCTCCATTGATGTTGTAGACACTCTTGTCCTCCTAACTCCTAAAAAATAAAAAATGAAACTTATTAAAAACTAATTTAACTCACAAATTTGATAAAAAATCAATTCCATATGTATACATTTATGTACATGGGGATAAAATTATATATATAGTCAATAAAAAAATTAATTCAACATGTATAAACACATGTATGTATGGAGATAAGATTATATAAATACCATGAACATCCCTCGATCCATGATCCCCCTCTCTCGTAGAGGCATGGGATTCTATTGAACTTCGTCTTTCATCCTCCATGATATATATGGATATGTCTAGAGTGGAAATTTATAATTATTTTTAAATTAATATTTAAAATAAATTCAAAATATTTAAAAAAATTAATATAATTTAGTACACAAATTATGTAAAACACAACTTTCAAAGCACTAATTGATGTGTGAAATTCAATTTAAACAAAATTTGTTGAAGTCCTCACATTTTAATTTTATAAAAATGTGAAGTTTGTTAGTCATCAATAATTTTTTCTATTTTGTAGATGACTAAATGCTTGTCTTGGATTTCTAAAAACAAGATTCATGAATACTATGAGTTTTAGAAATCTCACTACCTTCAATATCCTTAGGATAAAATTTTCACTGTTTCACTATTTTATCATGTCATGGTCAGCTTACCACTCCTAGAAGACCCCATATGGGCTCATGCCCCCCATATTCATCCTTTTTCCCACCTATGACCACAACACTCTGTTTTGCCTTTACCTCACCCCTCCACTTGCCATCTGGTATTACCAACCATCCTACTCTTTCCCATGTTTCCTAGATGCCTGAAGCATTGATGATCTCAAAACTATCTCTGTAGGCTCTTTAGATAAATCAAGTACATGGATTTTGGATATTCAATACATCAATTTGTGAAAAACTCTATTTTTCATACATGAATACCCCAAGTCAAGCTTCCAGTAAAAGAATAAGTCCAAGGAGTTGTCCACTAGGTCACTAGGGTTTCATACGTTGTAGGGTTATCTTTGGTGTTCTAAAACACTATTTTTTCATATGTTAGAAGCTGAATTAAGTGTGAAACAAGGTCAACACCTGTTTCTCCAAGATAATTCAAGAAAATCTCCAAAGAATATTGCTTTTCCAAAGACAAAATTCTGCAAAAGAAAAACTATTCATTTTTGACATTTCTGCAGGAGTGTCAAGGTGGCTATCAGTAGGAAGATAGGTAAGGTAAGAGGCCTGCTCCTCATTAAAGGACATCCACAACAAATGGAGGAGGAAGTAGCCTATGTTCAAGAAAAATCAAGGTTTCTAGGCACTGATTGGGCCAGCAGTGTGCCCAACAAGGAGCCAAGGCAACAAATCACATGGATAAAGGCACACCAGCACAACCAATCATGAATTGAAGATTTTTAGAAATTATAAATGGAAAAGGGAAAAAGGTGAGGTGAACTAGACATAAATTAATGAACTTGAAAGGGATATAGAGAAATTAGAAGAAAACACTAATACATCTTCTCAGATAGCCCAGAAACCTAGGATTTTGGCAAGATGATCAAAGAAAGTAAAAAGGAAAGTTTGGACTCCATAAAAATAGCAAAGGTTTCTTGAGGATATCATTGCCTACAAATATTCCAAACTCATTTCAAGGATTTTTTCATGATGAATATGGTCAAAATAAGGTGAAACAAATATGATAGGCCTCCATCATAACAACAACAGAAGGTTTGAGGAGACTGTTGTAGGTGACTTCTAGGGTTTTCCAAGGTAAAGTGTTTCACTGCCTCAAAGGGAAAGCATGAAAGAGTATCAGTATAAGGAAGTTCAAGCCTTCATTTTTAGTCATTTGCACTCAATGATCAAAGGGATAAAAGAATAGGGTTGAGTTTCAAGATGGAAAAACAAAATGATTATGAAGTTCCTGTTGTGTAACTAAATGTGTCAAACACCAAGAAACATCAGAAAGCTCAAATCAATATGTCATGGCACTTGCAACAAATCAGAAGTGGCCAAAAGGGAGATATGGAAAACATGATTATGGTCATTATAAAAGGTAAGTTTGTCATGTCCAAAAATTAGTGAGAGGGAAAGAAACCATGTTTTTTCAGGTCACCCATGCTCAAAAATCTTAAAGGGATTAAAAACATGATTTCAACTTCACAATGCAAGAAAAATAATTTTTTACAGTGCTAAGCAAGCTTCCACCAAGGGAAAAAGAGCCATTTAAAAGTTTTCAAGTCACCTACTGTGAAAGGTCAAAAAGATATCAGTCAAAGTGATAAAGAGACTAAAAAAACATTAGAGAATTAGTTTACAAGGGATAAACGTATCTTCCTAAGACTATAAAAATTCAATTTGTTTATCACTCAGCTTCATTTGTCACCTAAAAAAGAGTAAAAATCCTTCATAGAGAATTTTGTGAAGTTTCAGTGAGAATTTGGGCAAGGTTACCCGGCGCTACGCTTTGGAGAAGACGCTGCGCTTAGTGGATATTTTGCAGTGTAAAAATACACTGTGTTGCGCTTACAAGGGAGCACGCTGCGCGTATAGGTGGGCACTACGGACAGGCCCAGATTTTCCCGATAGGCAGGCCTGCACGCAGGTAGCGTTGTGCCTAGGAGGACCTGAAATAAAAAAGAGGCATGCAACATTATGATTAAGGAGCCTGGAAGGCCTACACGCGGGCAACGCTGCGCCCAGGGGGAACCCGACAGACCCATTTTCACCCAGCACTGTGCTTAGAAAGACCCGACTAGCCCAGAACTTGCCCAACGCTACGCGTAGGAGATCAGCAGGCCTGCACGCATGCAGGTGCTACGATTAGGGCAGAGGCGACACGGAAACGCATTAAGGCGTTGCACCTAGAGCAGAAGCCCTCTCCCACTTGAAAAATTTCCAAAAAACACAATGGAACACCTCCAATCTTCCTTCAAGGATCTGCAAAGGAGTCAAAGTGATGAAGAATAGGTCAACAATGAAGAAAAGAACATGGAGATGGATGATAATGATGATGGAACCAGTGATGAATAAAGCAATAATCACATAGAAAATGAAGAAGAGGCTGAAGACAACATGGACACCAATGAGACTAACATCAGTGAGCAAGTGGGCAGTCATGACAGTCATGAAGACAACAAAGAAAATGAAGAGGTTGATAGTGAAAATGAAGGTCACAACAATGATGATGCAAGAAACTACAATGTTGAAAAAAATGAAAGTGCACAAGTCAGTGAAAAGGCCAGCAGTGAGACTAATGTTAAAGGTAAAGAGGTAAGCAACAGTCAAGGTGATGAAGAGGGAGGCATAGAAAGAAATGATGGCACCTATAATGAAAACACTAAGGTAATGACAATTAAACCTCTTCCATTGACATAACATAGGGGGGAAAGGCATGTGTTTGCTGCCTCAAAAAGGAAAGGGACCATGCCTTCCACTTCTACCAAGCAGATGGATAAAGGCAAACAAAGGGTGAAGAAAGTTAAGAAAGGTAAGAGGGAGCTTAAACAAGGATTTGGCATCATTGACCTCGAAAGTGAAAATGAAGACAAGGAGAGGGCCATTAGCATACTAATCCAAAGCAAGGATGTAGAAATTAAGGATCTAGAAAGATTCCTTGGTATGGCCATGTATAACATTGAATATTACAAGAATGAAAACAAGCAGCTGAAGAAGGTGAAGAGGGACCTTGACCTCCAAAAGAAAATGACCAAGCACTATGCATTGCAAAATCAAATTGTGAAGGCTAAACTGAAAAAGGCCCATGCCAAGATACAAGCACTCAATGGGGAAAAATACAAAGAAAACCTTGGAATCTTGGCTGAAGCTTCTCTACAGGTCTATCAAAACCCATGAGGAAGACATCCACCAATTTTGAGAATTTTTTGAGAATTTTTGGTTTTAGTGAATTTAGAGGCCTCTAAGCTCAACACCCCTGGCGCTACACTTTCATCTCAGGCACCCTCAGCAGAAAAAATCTGTATTTTTGGAATCCTCACATCTAGTACAACATGCTCACCAAATTTCATAGCAATTGGAGCATTGTTGACCCCTCAAAAGGCCAAAAAACACCTCATTTTTCACCTTTCTGCCTCATTTTCAGGCTTGGCGCTGCGCCTAGAACAGTTTTGGGAAATTTTCCTTTTGGATAGGTTACTGGAGCTCAATCAGAAACCCAAGGGATTTTTTGGA
>JAXQQM020075248.1:0-13885 GCA_034641835.2 Pinus albicaulis | reverse complement strand
TGTGTGTGTGTGTGTGTGTGTGTGTGTGTGTGTGTGTGTGTGTGTGTGTGTGTGTGTGTGTTTTATAACACCCCTGGTTAAAAATCCACGTAAAAATATATAATACCACAGTTGTTGGGACATGTTGACGGGAAAATTTGTCCGGCCAACAGTAGGGGATCTCCCCGGTAGAAAGTCCCAATTAGACATTAAACCGTTTGGAGTAGGGATCCCGTCCGGGGTGTGGGTCCGGCTACCACTTAAGATGACTCCCCTTCGGTCTCAAAAGAACCTGTTTGAACCTGCGGACATACACTTATTCACATGATATAGAATACAATATTAATGTGTTAAACATGAATCAAACACTATGCGTAGCAAGATTATAGATAAAGCACGTACACCTCAAGAGATGTCATTAGCAACACATCTTTTGTGGGGTAATGCTTGTACGGTAGTCTGATCACAAAAGAAATAGTTCTTTATGATAAGGTACCTCCTCACTTCCTGAAAGATGAAACGAAATGCTAACAAAATAGTTCATTAACATTCATTAATAGAACAGATAATAAAATGAACATCATTGATACAACACGGATAGCCATGACGCATAAACGATGACATGAAAAGTGCAGCTTCATTAATCATAAGATATTCTGAAACTGTACAAGGAATACGCAAAGTGTTCATACAGCAAAACACATCATAACCATAGGGTATTTTAACAAGACTCTATATTCATATGCTCAAGTGTAGAATCTTTCAATACAATGCATGTATCTTCGGTTTCAAAAGGAAAAAAGCCCCCTTACAAGTTCCCGTAGGAGTATTTATAATCTCAAAGCGCACCGTTGGGCTTTCTATTATTCATCTTCTTGGCTTAGTTGGGTGCAGCCCAAAGCCATGTCTTTGCGACTGCGACTTGAGCCGTTGTTGCGACACAATGAATTGAGCGATGTGGGCTCGCGGTAAGAGAATTGCCAAGGTGCGACCTTGAGACCTTGCGACTAGGTCGCTGGGTCGTAGAGTCGCATAAGGTGGAAAAAATGAGATATGCGACCTTGCGACCTTGCGACTAGGTCGCTAGGTCACTGGGTCGCGAAAGATGGAAAACCGACGAAATGCGACCTCGCGACCTTGCGACTAGGTCGCGAAAAGGATGAAAACCAAATAAATGCGACCTTGCGACCTTGCGACTAGGTTGCTGGGTCGCAGGGTCGCAAAAGGCTGAAAACCAAAGAAATGCGACCTTGCGACCTTGCGACTAGGTCGCTGGGTCGCAGGGTCGCAACTGCTAAAAACTGAAAGTATGCGACCTTGCGACCTTGCGACTAGGTCGCTGGGTCGCAGTGTCGCAAAAGGTGAAAACCGAAGATGTGCAACCTTGGCATATCTGCGAGTTGTAGTCTTCTTTCGGTGGATGTGGCCGGGTGTTCTCGAACATAAAGTGATTTCTTCGGAGACTCATGGGGATGCGCTTGTTTGAACAGGTCCTACTTTTTGCTGGGGAAAGCATTTGCTCTTTGTGCAAACTCGAAGGTTCTTCCTGCAATAAAATGACAGAGGTCACAGATTGAATAATAATAATGCTAAGGGCATTTTAATTAATCTGCAAAAAAAAGAGAAAACAATGAATTTTAAACCCCTGTGTGGTCAAGACTTTATCAGAGATAATGGCATGTGTAGGCTTTCTCTGTGCCCTTTCTCTATTAAGATCATCATCTTCCGCACGCATGAGGTTCTCTTCATTCACGTTCTAAGTGTTCGCTATAGGTCTTCACTAAGCTCTGAGTGTTTGTAGAAGAAACTATTGATAAGATCGAAGATTTTCTGCCCGTGCCATGTCCTGCTGAATGTTATCCTCGCAGGTCAGGCAAATGGCAATAGCCTACGACGCATTTTTAGAGCCACTCCAACCAGATTGATATTTGTTCACTGCCATACACTTATAATATGCTCATACAATCGTTTTCCTTTAGTTCAAGTGATTAGCGGATTTGCTGGTGTTCAACCTTGCGACTTGGCAACCAAAGGACAGCATAGTCGTGGAACCTATTAGGTTGTATTCTGCGTTCATGACTCAGACTCGTGACTCAGTGACTGGTTGCAATGAGCCAGGGGTCGCACTATTTATTGCTGCTCAAAACTTCATGCAACAACGACATAGCCCGTGTGTAATGCTTATGGCACCCTCGTGCATTTCAACACAGGCTCCTTTTGTCATCTGCGTCTTCACTCTCCCCCTCCAAGTTGAGAAGTATGTTGCAATGGATGGAAAGCACTAGATCGAGAATTGTCGATGTCTCTCTCTCTGTACTCAGTTTGAGCTTCAATCTTTACTGGATCCACCTCTCATCTCTCGTGCAGTAGTTCGCAGGTTTCTGTGTTCCCTTTCTGTTGGATAGAATATGGCACCGTCTTCGTTTGCTCACAGTCAGAACTATTATGGCTTCTTTCTTACATTGTTTGTCCACATCTCATGTGAAAATCATACATAATTAAAATGGTGTTCTTCTTTACTTTATCTCTCTGCCAAGTGTCAGAAGATTCATGGGCGTTGTAAATCTTCCTGGACAGGCCTACATGCATGTCGAATCTGCGGCAGGGTCTACGGTTACTGAATGCAGGACCTTGCGCGTTACTTTAGCACGTCTAATCTGTTATCACATTTGTTTTGCAATGAGCATCCCAGCGTGTAACTTTTCTTCAATTCGTAGCGATTCTCTCCAACGCTTGCAATCATCATCAGCATTATCTTTGCTGACAATGGGATTTCGTTTACCAGTAACCGTAGGCAGCTATGTGCGAGATGTGGGGAATATCATTGTCGCTGGCAGTAACGAAGGCTAACATCGCTGCAATGGCGCTGATGGCCGTATTAATTAAGGGGCTCATGCCATGAGAAACGCCGTGGATCCACGTTGTCTGGCAGAACACGGTTTACGGCCATGCGTACCGCACGCCTCTTACTATTATCGCACCAGCGTTAATATATCTTGCCAACTGCCACTGTAGGTTTGTTTAAAACATTTTCTCCATGCTTTGACCGTAACGTTTGTAGATGTATGTTCTCCATGCGTTACCCATAGGTTTAAACCGAGCCGATGCCTTCCAATAACGACATTCCCTTTGATTATTTCCGCACAAGAATGATTATATCATCGCCGTCGTTGTTTTCGTAAATGGTTTGTACGTGTATATTGCTTCAACATATGCCGTTAATTGAACAAGCCATCAAACCCTTGACTCCACGCAACGTAGATATTGGATGTCAGACCATAAACTGTATATCTGTTACATGTCTGCTTGGCACCCGTTTGCCGTGTGTTTTAACCATAAAGTTGACTTCTGTAAATGTATATTTGTTCTACAACATTTACGTGGGTCGAAAACCCTACCATCGAACATTTGCAACCCATTCAACGTGTCCATGCAATCTTTCGCCGGGTTTCAACGTCAAGTTGGCCGTCAGACCTGCCCCACGTGGAAGGGACTGCATCATTAAACTATTTGTGCCACTGGTAACGCAACGTGTCTGCTCGGCAATCTTATACAGTCGTGAGGTCTTATGTGATTTTATATGGTTTGAATAATATGCAATTGCACCAAGACTTTGTATCATCAATTGTATTTGCTTTGACCATCGACTTAGCGCCCATGCAACGTGGTCTTACACCTCGTATTAATATATACACCGTCACCTTGCACCTTGTAGTTAAAATGTACAACATCACCTTGCGCCTTGTATTAATATATGCATGGTCTAGTGCTTTGTATTAATACATATAACATCACCTTGCGCTTTGTAATAATATATGCATGGTCTAGTGCTTTGTATTAATACATATAACATCACCTTGCGCTTTGTAATAATATATGCATGGTCTTGCGCTTAATATGATCATTTACTTTCCCTTATAATTCGAAAGCTTCTCGTTTTGAAAGATCAAATGTCAAAATATACTTATCAGACCACATTGATAGCCCTTTTTCACATTTGCCTTTTCTACCCGGCTACCACTGGCATATGCATTTCAACATGACCCATTTAGGTCCAATCTAACATTGTCCATCTCATATGGTCCCACATACACAAACTTTATGGATATGGAAGCGTAAAGGCGACTAGGACTGTAAGGCCATTTTATTGCTCCACGTTGTACTCCTTGCAGCGTAATTAATTCCACACTATGCAGCTTAAGATCCATAAATGTTGCTTCCAAAGGGTGCGCTCACATGTTTGAAAACTCTGTCGTTGGCTTGCCACACCAACACATATGCTTTCGCACTGCCACTTAGCACGAGAACGCCTTGAATGAGAATGTCACTCCTCAGGGAGATCTCCTGAGTTTGCTTTGTTCACCGAGCCATAATTAATGCTAGACTTGTCAAAATGGCGACAAATGTTCCTTTGTATACAGACATCGACACGGAGCTGGCATTGTGCAGGATCTCCATAATTCTGGTGTGCACTAATGAAGAACACCTTCTGCGTTGGTGACACAAAGGTTCTTTCTCTGATCGACACATATCACATTATTCTCTTTTTAACAGTACTGGTCACTTGCTCCTCCTCCTCCCCTATTCCGCAACTTTGGCCTTGTCGTTGAGCTCAATTTCATTTCCCTCGATGTCGCGACACGACTGAGGAGTCTGTTACCCGTGGGGTCGACCTGTGTAGAACATTACGACAATCATAATTATTCTTTGATAATGGTGCCCACAGATAAAACATATGAGACTAGAAAATGTAACAGAGGTATTCAAACCACATGCTTAATGACCTACAGCGACAGGGCCTTTAATCGTTAACAAACAAAAGTTTTCCCATTTAAAAGTATGTATGGTTGTCTCATTACACATGACGCGACTGTGATACGAGTGTTCGGTCGCATGTCGGATGATCCCTCCCACACATGGCGTGATTGCAGCGACAACATCAAGTCATGGTGACTAGACAACTCATGAGGGGTTGGGGATAGGTCGCTAAGATGGAGTTGATTCGTGGGGTCGGTGAAAGACCTTGACAAATAAGCGAGCATAGGGGGACCCAAAATTTTAAATATACCCAAAATTTTGGGTGGTGTTGTAGCGGCTACAACAAATGGCGAACCACTGGTAGAATCCAGCATCTCTGTCAACATCACCACAACAGTCTGAGTCCGGATAATGATGCAAGGGAATATTGAACCAGCTGCATGGGTACCCTTTGTATTACTTTGGCCCTTTACGAGTATGCCTAATCCTTGTGCCTCGCTAAGTCCCGCTAATCAGAAACATATCAAAGAGAAAACTCACAGACGCCGGTAGCTTGTTGATGATGTGACGAGAAAGGCAGCGGGCTTATTATTTTCAGGATTTTTTAAAGTAAGTTTCTGGTGTTGCTCCGCTGCCAGCAGGCCTGGACAGTACCCCGGCGGAGTCACTTCAAGAAATCACAAACGTTGCTCCACTGCCAGCGAGCCTGGTCAGTACCCCGGCGGAGTCGTCGCATTACCTCTCTGCGCAGGAAGCCTTTCTCGATCCTTTACCCTTATTTGTTTCATGTGCTTACAGCACTTATTTCCATGTGCTTGTGGCACTTATTTTCATGTGCTCATGGCACTTATTTTTCATGGGCGGATGAGGGATCCCGACTTATTTTACGAGCAAGAGAGGTTGTTTCTTGTGTTACAGAAACTGAAAGATATCCTGATTTGGGTTTGCCCTCATGCCAAAACTTCACATCCCATTCACCACAATAGGCGCAGCACGCAGAACAACACATTAAAACATCCAAGACTATGCTGGGCACAAGTCTTAGGCTTACGGGTATGGGCCATTTCAACTCATCAGGTCTCCCACAGAAAACTGGCTCGTATCTCCCCAGATAATAGGTTTAGACTCATAGGCATATTGTTAATAATGCGACTTCGATGACTGGTCCTAAGAGAAATCTGCCTCTTGAGATAGCCACCGCAACCTCACACAAAACACTGGGGTAACTGCTTCAGCAATCAGGGCAAAACAAGACTGCAAGGTGATAGGGTTGCAATGAGGGCTTGTGCAGCGGCCGGCGACATGACAGAAATGATGTGAGGAAGAAAGAGTACGCCACAATGAACTGGGCGATGTTTAAGATGCAATGCAACGCCATGTGTGAGAACGATCAACCAGTTGTAGGTGGCAAAGAGGCGTAATACAAGCAATGATTATTTATGCAGCAAAAAGCAACTGAAGAGGAAATGAAGGAAGATACTTGTAACATGATGTTGCCTAAGATATTAATCGTAAACAAAACAGCAAAACAAAATTTTAACCTATGAAGTAAAAAATTTGGCAAGTAAACCTAATTAACTTTGAACTAAAAATTTTATTGCAGGTCCTAGCTAGCCTACATCTAAACCCTAGTTAACCAATGATGCGATCGGGTTAGGTAAAATCAGTTTTCCAATGCAGCCACCGCATTAGTTCCCGACCTGCAAGGACAAGCATGGTCAAGATCAGAGCTAGTATCCAAAAAAGTGCAGTAGCAACAAAACTTACCTGAGGAGCTGGTGCAACGACAAGACGATCATAGATACCTGCTAAAGAACAGGCCAGAACAGATTGTGCAGGCTGATTCCCGCTCTCATCTTGATATACCTCAATCTGTTCTTGAAACTCAACATTATTGATAAGTGACATAAAATCATTCATGCACAATCCTAGGTCTGATGGGAGGGGTTTAAGATATTTCTTGTTTGGAGGCACATCCACCGAATAGGTTTGGTCGAGTTGACCAGCAATCTCATCATGGTGTTGAAGACCATCATTTTTACGGAAAGGAAACAACAGGCAAGTGTTGGGCGAATTATAGATGCATGCACATCCAAGCGTAGAAATTCTAGTTTCGAAAACCCTAGTCCGGGGTTTCTTCTGGGTTTGGTTAACGGTGTGGGGATCTGAATCCACGTTTAAAGGAGCCTGAAATTCCTCACTTCTTTGAACAAACTCTGGACCTTCGAGCAAGGGGTTTTTCAACTTTGACTGCTTGGCGAGATTAACAAGCGAATGGGCATGATCATCAATTGTAGTGATTTGAAAGATGTCAGTGGGCATTGTATCAATTTGGTCGAATGTTTGCGCACTGACAGGTTGATAATCCAGAATGTCAGATTCTCCAGATTTGCCAGGATGGGGTGAATTCGACGCGTTTATGCTGGAAGGAGCATGCTCCTGGGGAATTGTCATTTCAGAAACGTTTGGCGGAAGCTGATGCGTTTCGATTTTCTGGTGGGTACTTGAATCTTCCGAAAACGAATCATCGAATCCAGGTGTCTTCATAGGGTTGGCCAAGAGATCCGAGTGACAGTCCTCTGTGGTACGATTGAACATGTTTTCAGATAAGCAAGGATCACTGTAATCATTGGTTTGATCGAATTCGGTACCTAGCAAGTTGGGCTCCCTGGAGTTTACCAAATGGGATGGATCGATAACGGGGACATCTTGGAGTTGTTCAGACGGGGAATCGCTCCTATGGCTGTCTAAAGATCCCAAGTGAGAAAAGTCAGATGTAACAGATTCATCGATTTTGGACTGTGATTGTGAAACACCATCTGCGTGCTTATGATTTTCGCTAATACCATTATAAGGAAATTTTGAATGTCTCGAAGAAATTACTGGTGTGGCGGGATCGAGAAACAAACTAGGAAATAATGAACGAAAAGATTGAATCGCAGGGGCGTTAACCACACGAGGCTTTTCAACACGCACATTAGTGTCGTTCAGAGGACACAATGATTTGACAGGCCTTGTAAGGGAATAAACTTTATGCGGGGTAAGAGTCGATTCATAATATGTATGTAAACCAGATTCATAGTCTGAATGTGAACTTGATTCATTATCCGAATCTGAACCGGATTCGTAATCCGAATGTGAACCAGATTCATCACCCGAATCTGAACAAGATTCATCATCCAAAAGTGAACCAGATTCATAATCTGAATGTGAACCAGATTCATGACTAAGTCCAGGGAGACATCGAGTGGGCTCCGGGTAGGTTTCATGCGTCAAAAGAGATAATGATCCACTGGGATGTTTAGATTCGACATGGTACGTTAAAGGCTCAAAGGTGGTGCAATCGGCTTTATCTTCCTGCCAGTCTCTATCCTTACTCAGGACTTCCAAGGTCACAACCCCACTCCCATACAACTCAGGAAGAGGGGCGAGAATATCAGCAACACTCTCCTTGGAGGCCTGAATGTGGCCTGGACTTGGGGAGATGGACAAGGAAGACTTAGTGAAAAAATCCAAACAGCCGGTAACTTGCAGGTCATCATAGGGAACACTAGGATCTAACTGAAATTGCTCAAGGGAAATAACATACTTGAACTGCTCACCTAAATATTTCCAATCAACATCCCTCTCAGGGAACTCAAAACAATAATGAATGAATCTGATAAAGAACTCACCTAAAGATTCCTGAGGTTCCATTATGATGAGATGTAACTTTATTACAATGTCATGAGGATTATAACTGTGAAAAGCTTGTTGTAATTTATGGGCGAGGTGTTCAAACGAATGGATGGAAGCTTTCGGCAATGTGCGGCACCATTGTTTAGTGCGCCCTCCGAGGGTGAGGAAGAAAAGCAAACAAAACAAACCCTCATCGTCAATCTCATAGTGCTCACCAAAGTCACAAAAATCTGAACAGTGTTGGGTTATGGACACCCCATTTTCACCATCAAATTTTAAATGGGACAAGTGATAAATAAATTCATCGGAGATGTAGTATCTAGGCTTATAAAACTCCGACAAACATCTCGGGAGAATGATTTGGGAACGAGCCATTACAGATATGAGATTAACTGCATGCTCTAAGGGCTCAGCTTGTCATCTGGCCCTCCCCTTTTCGTTAAACATCTGGTCGGAGGTTCAGGCCCTCCTTCTAGCGCCAATTCTGTTGACGGGAAAATTTTTCCGGCCAACAGTAGGGGATCTCCCCGGTAGAAAGTCCCAATTAGACCTTAAACCGTTTGGAGTAGGGATCCCGTCCGGGGTGTGGGTCCGGTTACCACTTAAGATGACTTCCCTTCGGTCTCAAAAGAACCTGTTTGAACCTGCGGACATATACTTATTCACATGATATAGAATACAAGATTAATGTGTTAAACATGAATCAAACACTATGCGTAGCAAGATTATAGATAAAGCACGTACACCTCAAGAGATGTCATTAGCAACACATCTTTTGTGGGGTAATGCTTGTAAGGTAGTCTGATCACAAAAGAAATAGTTCTTTATGATGAGATACCTCTTTACTTCCTGAAAGATAAAACGAAATGCTAACAAAATAGTTCATTAACATTCATTAATAGAACAGATGATAAAATGAACATCATTGATACAACACGGATAGCCATGACGCATAAACGATGACATGAATAGTGCAGCTTCATTAATCATAGGATATTCTGAAACTGTACAAGGAATACGCAAAGTGTTCATACAGCAAAACACATCATAACCATAGGGTATTTTAACAAGACTCTATATTCATATGCTCAAGTGTAGAATCTTTCAATACAATGCATGTAACTCTTCATTTTCCAAAAGGAAAAAAGCCCCCATACAAGTTCCCGTAGGAGTATTTATAATGCCAAAACTGCCCGTTGGGCTTTCTTGACTGTTCAGCTTCTTGACCGTTGGGTTGCCTTGCGACCCATGTCTTTTGCGACCTGCGACCTGAGCCGTTGTTGCGACCTGTGAATTGACTGGGTCGTGGGGTCGCAGGTTGTAAGAGAATTTCCAAGGTGCGACCTTGCGACCTTGCGACTAGGTCGATGGGTCGCAGAGTCGCATAAGGGGGAAAAACTGAGATATGCGACCTTGCGACCTTGCGACTAGGTCGCTAGGTCGCTGGGTCGCAAAAGGTGGAAAACCGACGAAATGCGACCTCGCGACCTTGCGACTAGGTCGCTGGGTCGCGGGGTCGCGAAAAGGAGGAAAACCAAAGAAATGCGACCTTGCGACCTTGCGACTAGGTCGCTGGGTCGCAGGGTCGCAAAAGGCTAAAAACCAAAGAAATGCGACCTTGCGACCTTGCGACTAGGTCGCTGGGTCGCAGGGTCGCAAAAAGGCTGAAAACCGAAGGTATGCGACCTTGCGACCTTGCGACTAGGTCGCTGGGTCGCAGGGTCGCAAAGGCTGAAAACTGAAAGTATGCGACCTTGCGACCTTGCGACTAGGTCGCTAGGTCGCTGGGTCGCAAAAGGTGCAAACCGAAGATGTGCGACCTTGGCATATCTGCGAGTTGTAGTCTTCTTTCGATGGATGTGGCCGGGTGCTCTCGAACATAAAGTGCTTTCTTCGGAGACTCATGGGGATGCGCTTGTTTGAACAGGTCCTACTATTTGCTGGGGAAGGCATTTTTTCTTTGCGCAAACTCGAAGGTTCTTCCTGCAATAAAACAACCGAGGTCATAGATTGACTGATAATAATGCTAAGGGCACTTTAATTAATTGTGAAAGAGAAACAATGAATTTAGACCCCTGTGTGGTCAAGACTTTGTGCAGGGTTTCTCTATCATGATCATCATCTTCCACACGCATGAGGTTCTCTTCATTTACATTCTCAGTATTCGCTATAGGTCTTCACTAAGCTCTGAGTGTTTGTAGAAGAAACTATTGATAATATCGAAGATTTTTTGCCCGTGCCATGTCCTGCTGAATGTTATCCTCGCAGGTCAGGCAAATGGCAATAGCCTACGACGCATTTTCAGAGCCACTCCAACCAGATTGATATTTGTTCACTGCCATGCCCTTATAATATGCTCATACAATTGTTTTCCTTCATTTCAAGTGATTAGCGGATTTGCTGGTGTTCAACCTTGCGACTTGGCAACCAAAGAACAGCATAGTCGTGGAACCTATTAGGTTGTATTCTGCGTTCATGCCTCAGACTCGCGACTCAGTGACTGGTTGCAATGAGCCGGGGTCGAACTCTTTATTGTTGCTCAAAACTTCATGCAACAGCGACACAGCCCATGTGTAATGCTTATGGCACCCTCGTGCATTTCAACACAGGCTCCTTTTGTCATCTGCGTCTTCACTCTCCCCCTCCAAGTGCGCTGGCTGCCAATGGATGCAAAACACCTTAGATCGAGGATTGTCAATCGTCGCTCCTGTATAAGTTTGAGAGCTTCAATCACTGATTAGCTCACTATCATGTTCTGCCCGGTAATGGTCCATGAGTTTCATGATCGCACTCTGTTGGATAGAATATGCTTTTCGTCTTCGTTTAGCTACAGGTCGAGAGACAACCCTTAGCACGGCTTCCTTCCTTGCATTGTTTTGTGTATCCTGTGCGAAAACTCATCCATAATTCGGCAGACTGGCGCCTTGCTACTATCTCTCTGCCAAGTGTCAGAAGATTCATGGGCGTTGTAAATCTTCCTGGACAGGCCTACATGCATGTCGAATCTGCGGCAGGGTCTACGGTTACTGAATGCAGGACCTTGCGCGTTACTTTAGCGCGTCTAATCTGTTATCACATTTGTTTTGCAATGAGCATCCCAGCGTGTAACTTTTCTTCAATTCGTAGCGATTCTCTCCAACGCTTGCAATCATCATCAGCATTATCTTTGCTGACAATGGGATTTCGTTTACCAGTAACCGTAGGCAGCTATGTGCGAGATGTGGGGAATATCATTGTCGCTGGCAGTAACGAAGGCTAACATCGCTGCAATGGCGCTGATGGCCGTATTAATTAAGGGGCTCATGCCATGAGAAACGCCGTGGATCCACGTTGTCTGGCAGAATACGGTTTACGGCCATGCGTACCGCACGCCTCTTACTATTATCGCACCAGCGTTATTATATCTTGCCAACTGCCACTGTAGGTTTGTTTAAAACATTTTCTCCATGCTTTGACCGTAACGTTTGTAGATGTATGTTCTCCATGCGTTACCCATAGGTTTAAACCAAGTCGATGCCTTCCAATAACGACATTCCCTTTGATTATTTCTGCACAATAATGGTTTGTACGTGTATATTGCTTCAACATACACCGTGAATTGAACAAGCCATCAAACCCTTGACTCCATGCAACGTAGATATTGGATGTCAAACCATAAAATGTATATCTGTTACATGTTTGCTTGGCGCCCGTTTGCCGTGTGTTTTAACCATAAAGTTGACTTCTGTAAATGTATATTTGTTCTACAACATTTACGTGGGTCGAAAACCCTACCATCGAACATTTGCATCCCCTTCAACGCGTCCATGCAATCTTTCGCCGGGTTTCAACGTCAAGTTGACCGTCAGACCTGCCCCACGTGGAAGGGACTGCATCATTAAACTATTTGTGCCACTGGTAACGCAACGTGTCTGCTCGGCCATCTTATACAGTCGTGAAGTCTTATGTGATTTTATATGGTTTGAATAATATGCAATTGCACCAAGACTTTGTATCATCAATTGTATTTGCTTTGACCATCGAATTAGCGCCCATGCAACGTGGTCTTACACCTTGTATTAATATACACATGGTCTTGTATTAATATATGCACGGTCTAGCGCCTTGTGTTAATATATGCACCGTCACCTTGCTCCTTGTAGTTAAAATGTACACATCACCTTGCGCCTTGTATTAATATATGCATGGTCTAGTGCTTTGTATTAATACATATAACATCACCTTGCGCTTTGTAATAATATATGCATGGTCTTGCGCTTAATATGATCATTTACTTTCCCTTATAATTCGAAAGCTTCTCGTTTTGAAAGATCAAATGTCAAAATATACTTATCAGACCACATTGATAGCCCTTTTTCACATTTGCCTTTTCTACCCGGCTACCACTGGCATATGCATTTCAACATGACCCATTTAGGTCCAATCTAACATTGTCCATCTCATATGGTCCCACATACACAAACTTTATGGATATGGAAGCGTAAAGGCGACTAGGACTGTAAGGCCATTTTATTGCTCCACGTTGTACTCCTTGCAGCGTAATTAATTCCACACTATGCAGCTTAAGATCCATAAATGTTGCTTCCAAAGGGTGCGCTCACATGTTTGAAAACTCTGTCGTTGGCTTGCCACACCAACACATATGCTTTCGCACTGCCACTTAGCACGAGAACGCCTTGAATGAGAATGTCACTCCTCAGGGAGATCTCCTGAGTTTGCTTTGTTCACCGAGCCATAATTAATGCTAGACTTGTCAAAATGGCGACAAATGTTCCTTTGTATACAGACATCGACACGGAGCTGGCATTGTGCAGGATCTCCATAATTCTGGTGTGCACTAATGAAGAACACCTTCTGCGTTGGTGACACAAAAGGTTCTTTCTCTGATCGACACATATCACATTATTCTCTTTTTAACAGTACTGGTCACTTGCTCCTCCTCCCCCCCTGTTCCGCAAGTTTGGCCTCGTCGTTGAGCTCAATTTCATTTCCCTCGATGTCTTGACACGACTGAGGAGTCTGTTACCCGTGGGGTCGACCTGTGTAGAACATTACGACAATCATAATTATTCTTTGATAATGGTGCCCACAGATAAAACATATGAGACTAGAAAATGTAACAGAGGTATTCAAACCACATGCTTAATGACCTACAGCGACAGGGCCTTTAATCGTTAACAAACAAAAGTTTTCCCATTTAAAAGTATGTATGGTTGTCTCATTACACATGACGCGACTGTGATACGAGTGTTCGGTCGCATGTCGGATGATCCCTCCCACACATGGCGTGATTGCAGCAACAACATCAAGTCATGGTGACGAGACAACTCATGAGGGGTTGGGGATAGGTCGCTAAGATGGAGTTGATTCGTGGGGTCGGTGAAAGACCTTGACAACTAAGCGAGCATAGGGGGACCCAAAATTTTAAATATACCCAAAATTTTGGGTGGTGTTGTAGCGGCTACAACAG
>JAXQQM020065990.1:0-61428 GCA_034641835.2 Pinus albicaulis | reverse complement strand
AAACTTTAGCTGCCCAGAAATCCAACTAGGGTGATAAATATCATCGAAGTGAGAAATGCTGGCTAGGGTGAAAATTAAATTTCACCGAAGTTCCTTTCATAAAACTCTTAGACTGGCAGGATGCAAAACTCTGATACCACTGTAAGATTCCAAATAATAAAAAATTTTGATAGATCTAAAACATATTAGTGTTCGCATTTAATACAATCTTTCATCAAGAACCAGAAAACAAGAAATGCAACGATTTATTTATATTATTATTCACTGGAAGTAAAATACATGCCCAGACCATAAAATCTTACAAATGGCATGCACAGCGACTTGACAATGACAAATATGAGAAATTGAAGCTCACTTGTGAATCCTGGATGGATCCACCACATAAACATCACCGCGAGGTTTTCGTCCTAAGATCAATGCTAGCAGTGGCCAGGCCAGGTTCTCAACCCAAACACAATAAGATAGATAATCCAGAATGCTCTAAATGCCTAACTTCTCTCCCCTTTTATAGGCTTGATGGGTCAATACCAACAAGAAATACCATGGGTTAATACCATGGGAAAATACCATGGATCGATTCTATCCACTACTTTGAACATCAATTCTTGGAATGGTGAAAGGAAAATATATTCTATGCTTAAAAAAAAGTGTGAAACAGACTGTTGCTCCTCACTTCTGAGTATCGGGATTACATAGTTGTACTCATTTCAACTTGAAAAATAAAGGATGCCATTAATCATAAATGATTTTTTTCCTCTTAAGAAATATGTTTCTAATACAACATTATCCATACCTTCCATGAAAAAAATTCTTTGTTCTGTTCTATCTCAGGGATATGTGAGTTTCAAAGACAGTCCTATTTAGTGGAAGATTATAATTTTTGTTCAATCAGTTCAAAACTGAAGTTTATTCTAGTGCATTTATTTCTTATTATATTGTTCTAATACACTTTTACTTGATCTATTTCTATTTCCATATAAAATTTGTTGTGTTGATTTGATATTGCCGACTATACAGTTTACCTGATTTATTTTTGTCCATAGAATTTTTTTTGTGTTGATATGTTATTAGAGATTATAATAGTTTATTGTTTGTAACAACCTTGGTGAAAATTCCATGTAATAAAAGTTAAAAATAATAACAATGGTGGATGGGACACTTATTCCAAGCTAAATATTGAGAAAAACATTCTAGGAGGTGTAAATTTGGTTTATTATGGCTACGGAAATTGGCAAAGGCTATGGCTAAGGCATTAAAAAGGAAAAAAGTATGTTTGACACATTTATTTATGCAAATAATGGAAATTAGGAGAAAATGGAGATGAAAGGTCACAAGTTGCGTGTGAGGAGGAAATTGAAGGAAAAGAAGGGAAAATGAAGAAAATAGAGGTCTCTTCTATCTCATTATTCTCTCTCTCTCTCTCTCTCTCTCTCTCTTGGACACTTACAGTTTTTGCACCACTTTGGCATTGGAGTAAGAAATGCAAGAAAACAAGAAGCAAAGAGAAACAGGAATCAAGTAGCTACAACACGATTCTTTTTAGGTATTGATTCCCATGTATTATTTCCTCGCTATATTTGGAATGCATGGTATTGCATGTGGTTCTTTCTTGTGTTGTCATGGGTTTTTTCTAGGTGTGACAGTGTATTCAGCCTAGCCTTGTATTTCCGAATAGCCTTGATGAGATGGGTTCTCATACTATGGTTGAGTTGGATTGTCGGATGGATTCAAAGCTGAGTGAGGTGGATCTCCGAATTGATATAACACATGGCCTAGTAACCCTTGAACCAGACTGTGGGTTTCGGTAAATCCGAATAGTGTGTTTCCTTGGTGGGCCTAGGAATCTGCGACATGTGAATGGTGGAATATACGGTAAATCCTAGAGGTGGTTTGCCTCGGTTTAGGGCCCCTGGGTGTTCGGGATGGATTACACGGTAAAGCATGAGAGGTGGATAATCTTATTTTTGTCCAAGTAGTCTTAGGATGGGATGTATGGTAAATTTTGGAGAGTATGTCTTAGTTTAGCACCTAGAGATCCCTAATTCATACTCTGCATTATGGTAAAGCCCAAAAGACTAAAAGATAGGACCGAACTCTGCAGTTAATGAGTGAAGAACTTCGATAGCATTCATGCTTGTTTGATATATTTTTGGTTGGTTATGAGTCCCATATTCATGCTTAAAATATGGCGTGTGGGTGATTGGCTGAAGAGATATTTGGCTCAGCCAATATATGGTCGGGTGGAACATGGTAATCCCATAACCGATTGGTTTCTATATTCATTAATGAGAAATTCATTCCTTTGGTATTTGATGCATAATTGTAATGGTTATTCTGTGGATTCCATTTTTGTTATATCTATTGTATTTATGTTGTTATCATGGTGCTTATAAGCATGTAATTTATCAGTAACGATGAATGGTTCTCTCCATGTTTTTACCTGTAAATGAATACACCATGTATATTTTTTCAAATATATTTTATTGAAACTTATGATTTAAGGCAACAATTATTCTTAGTGATTCACATATATATGAGACCCCTATGTTTAAATTTGGTTTTTATACATGTAGATGCAATGTTTGTGACATGTTTGACAAAATGTCTCTCATGGCTAGGAGGGGCCTCGATGAATTCCTGAAGATGTGATTTCTTCTGTACCTTTGTTTTAATTTTATTTATCATCTCTTACAATTTGATGAAGTTATGGGTAGTGACCTCGGCTCTGGGGCTAAAACGGTGGCAGAAGCCCCAGAGTTGCAGGCACAAAATTGACCAAACCAAGCCATGGCCGCTACCTTTCTTTGGCATGCCTGCAGCTCTAGGATTTTGGCCACTACATTGCCTTGTCATGCTTGCGTCTAAGCCTTAAAGTGGTCAAAACGTTTGTCTCTCTCATGGTACTAGACTCTGGGAGGTTGGGTTATCTTTTGGGGATGTTGTTGATGCTCTGTAAGGTGTGTTTGTTTTGTTTCTTTCGGTTCCACTTCCTTAAGGTCACTTAGGAGGTTGAATCTCATATTAGTAGCCTCTCATCACATATTTACCCCGATTGGCAGATTACTTGGGTAGATGTGCGAAGGGAGTGTTACATTCTTAGTGCAGTGCTTGTGTCCAAAATAATTCAGCTTATAACTGTGCTGCCAATGCCGTAATTGACACCATAATTCATATCAGATTTCAGTTACAAATTTCAGATACAATATTAGAAGACATTTAAAGTTTATATTATTAAATTGTTGCGATTAGACCCATATTTCCGACCTTTTAAACATGGAATTTGCATTGATTTTCCACGAAAGAATGAACATTTCCATGCGCTAGTCACACATAATGCCATATTTTCTTAAAAGAGACATCCATGCATATCATACGTATCCAAACCATAGAAGTGGAACTTCGCTGAATCGGGCCTCTCCATACAAAAAATTGACAAGGCTACTCCAAATTGTGACATTATTTATGGAAGTTGGTCCCTGGTCTCCAAAAGCCACATCCAGATCCATTTCATTTGTTGATTTGGACGACATATTTCCAATATGTTACTTTGATGGTGCGTCCTCGGGCAGGGATTGTGGTTGTGGAGTGTTTCTCAAATTGGACCCCTCCCTTCACTATAGATTCTATTGGTCTCCTAGTGCTGGAGAGAATTTTTGGGATGAACTACTTGCATTATGGGGAGCCTTTCAATGCTCCAGATGGCTATATTTAGACAATATCCTAATTGTGAGAGAATCCTTCTCGGTGATCTGATGTATTCAGGGAAGACATGATTTTCGTCGTCCCCTCTCTTTGTAACTAGGCTTAGTTGATCATGGAGCTGAAGTCTGCCATTTTGGAAGTCTCTTTTCAACATATCTACCATAAGAAAATCTCTGAAGAAAATATAATCTGAAAGCTGGAGGTGCCCATGATTCCTAGGTACATGTTCTTCTAGGTTCTCCACAGTGGAGCGATCTGCGAGCATGGGATGTTTAAGCTATAGTCTTTGTCCCCTGCTGTCTTATTTTTTTCCTTTTGGATTTCGCATGAGTTGTAGCCTTTCCTCTGTTTCTCTGTCATTGTTCTATTATTTCTGTTTCTTTTGCAATGTTTTCTTCACTAAGAAGCAGGAGTTTTTTTGTAGCACAAAAATTCTTTGATGCTTGATCTGAAGGTCGCCTGTTAGAAGTGTTATTTCCCTATATAAAGACCGAAAAAATATGTAAGACATTCCTATTTAATATATGAGTGTTCTGTTTTTTCCTTCTGAAAAAACAAAAAAAAAGTCACTTGAAATATCCCTAAATTCAATTCAATTCCTTCACATTAAAAAAAAAAACCATTCCAACTAAAAACATGAACTATCATAGACATTTGCAGATGCAAGCTGCTTGAAGCTCCTATATATTATGTCAGAGACTATACATTATCGGACATTAAAAAAAAATTCATTCCAACTAAAAATTCACATGAATTAAGAACTACAATTTTATATCAATGTCGGAATTGACACCATAATTCATATCCCTTTCAAAACTAAAAAAATGAACTGTCATAGGAATTTGCAGATGCAAGCTGCTGCAAATTTTGTCATAGACTATACATTACCGAAGTGTCATTTTACAGAAGAGGCATAAGAATTTCTAAATTTTTTAATAATTTGTTTTTTTCTTTTTGCTCCTTTTACTATATTGTATAGTTACTCCATAACGCGTTCTCTTTGCGCCGAGAGGCGCATCTACAGCCCAGTATAACCCCGATGTCAGGTTTGTCACGTCCTTAATATCGGCTCAAATTTTAAATTAAAATAATAAAAATAAAAAATAAATGTCGGCTTAACAAATAAGTTTTAAAAATTATATAAATAAACCAAAAAAAATTAAAACAAGTCAGCTCTGATCGAACATAGTCGTATTTGGTTCTGTGGCGGGATTCGTACTGGAACCTCCGGAGCTTGATCGAAGTCGTATTTTGTTTTGTGGCGCAGTTCTGTGGAGCGGTTCGGTTCTGTGGAGCGGTTCTGTGGCCTTTTAATGTTGAATTAAACTTATCAGCTCCAGGGTTTACATTTTATTCGACCTAAGTCAAATTATCCTGTGTTTCCAAAGCGTTTCCAACGGCTAGAGAAAGAGGTAATTTCCTTCATCTTTACGCACTTTTCCAGAATTTTAATTGCGTAAGTCTTATACAGGGTTTCAACCCTATGATAATATTTCATTTTTCGTTTTTCTCAGTGATTTTCTTAATATGTCAATTTCCTCCATTTCCTATAATTTATTTCTGAGTTTTTGTTTTCGTTAGGGTTTTCGTTACGTATTATTATATATGTATTATTTAACAATCGCATTTTAAGTTCATGTTTACCTTCAGCAATAGTATCTACTTGCACATCTGCTTTAGTCAAATCCTTAATAACTCTCCTCTGCAAGGAGATTCCAGAGCTTTCTTTGGCATCAGATAAGAAGCATGACCTACTGTAATTTGATCTGTTGCTCTCGAAGAAATCTTGGGCCAGCTTTGTCTTTCCAACTCCTCCTGGACCCACAATTACCACAACGATGCCCTTGGAGCTACGCACTGTCTTCTGAAATTGTGACTTGGTGACATATTTCGATGGTGTTCTACCTATTTCCAATACGCGCCCCACGACCTCATTTAATAACCTTTTATAGCCCCTGATTATTAGAGAGTAAAAGAACCAGTGAGAAATTTAACTTCTTTTGTTAAATTTGCATGATTATATATGTATTATTTTGTCGCTATTGTTAAATTTGGATGCGATTTGTTTCCTTCCTTTCAGTCGAGAAAAAGGGACGGTTACTAAATCCTTTAGTGGGCAGTTTAGCATACCCATTTTCTATGTAATCTACACATGATAGTTTGATATAACGAACAGCCCTCTCCTTCGAGTGCGAGGAAACCCTTATTTTGCATCATTGGTAAACTGTGTTGAAATTATGTTAACTAATTCTGCAATTACATATTTCTTCACTCTAAATTCTTCTGCTTCCGAAAGACACCCTTTCTTTTTACATGAATGTTTTTTTGCACTTTTAAGCAAATAGTTTTCTTTGGAGTCCCTAGTCTCGTACACGGATAATTTATTTATAAATACTTGATTCATTTAATTATTAATGTTAGTTTTTCACAAACATATTTATATAGTAATTGTGTATATTGAGATATATATAGTCAATCGATGGTTTTTTTTTTCTAATCATAAACATGTTCGCTCACAAGAATATCTTGATACATTTTTATTTATGGGTTGGTTTTTAATGTAGCAAATACGAGACCTATTTTAAATGAACATGAGGGTTAGCATTAATGAATATGAGCCTTTTCAATAAACGTTTATTATTATTATTGTTTTTAAAGCATTCACTATGCATATTACTTATATTTATTAGTGCTCAAGTGAATGCTTCGAACATTTTAAAATAGTGTTTTCTGGAATCCTCACATCGAAATTAACGAATTTATTTTATGAATGTAATAGTATAATTTGCTCTTTCTTTATTCAAATAAAAGAAATCGCATAAATCAACTAATAGCATCTAGTAATTTAATAGAAGTCAGACTCTACCCATATCTTATTCATATTAGAATTGGAGCTTTGAAGGTAAAATATGGTTGGATATGGTCCATTTGATTTAAAAACTGACTTGATGGTTATTTATATAGTATGGTGTATGGTGTTAGTAAGCACAAAAAGTTATTAAATATGTTTTTAGATCCAGAGTTTTTAGATTAAGTCAGTCATATTCGTTTTTGGTTAAACATTTTCTCTATAAATGTTGATTCAAATCAAAGTAATGTATTGATTCAATATATATTTTGTCATGTATAGAATATACGTGCAGTGAACAGTGCCAAAATTATTGAAGTTCAAGACATTGGATCAATACATTACTTTTTCTTCAAAAATGAATGTCTATAAAGTTGGATTTGTATTAATATGTTTTATTATTGTGCAAGTGTGGATTATTATTTCACTTAATTGATTTTCTTTTAAAAATGGTTGAGTGCAAATTTCTTCTGAAATAATTCAATATATATTTTGTCTCTTTGCGAATCACCACAAACCATCATGGTTTTAATTGTAAATTTACAATATTGCAGGTGTACTGCAATTGCCTTAAAGATATAGAAAGAGTATTAAATATTGTAAATTGTGTTTAGACATAACAAGAGTATTAAATATTTTGTAGTTAGATATTTGATATTCTGTGATTAGGTATTAAATATATATATATATATATATGGTTAATTTATGTGTTTGGTTTTTTTGTACAGGATTATAATATCATGGGTACTAGTAATGGAGAAACTAATAATAACAATATTGAAGAAATGAGAAGTGTAAACAGAGAAAGAGTTAAAAGACAAGGATCAAATATTATGAAACAATTAATTGAAATTGAAAGAGAGCAGAAGAGGGAAGAAAGAAATGAGTAGCGAAGATTGCGAAGACAAAATATGACTGATGAAGAAAGGGAAGAACAACGAAAGAAGGAACGTGAAAGAAAAAGGCGGCAACGAGAAAGGCAAAATGAGGATGAAAGGGAAGCAGAAAGAATAAATAGCGCTCAAAGAAAAAGAATGAAATTTGAAGAAATGGATGAGGGCGAAAAAGAAGAACATAGAAGAAAACAAAGACATCAATATGTAAGCTCACATAGAAAAAGACAAATTGAAGGTCATAGTGATCTAGGGCCAACAATTGAGGCTCATTCTCCTATAGGTATGAATCTACAAAATCATCAACCAATGGAGAAATGTGACGATGAATGTGAAATGATTTCCAATGTACCAGTGGAAGATGAAGTTATTGCACATAAAAGATTCCGTGAAAGAATTGATAATTTATCTCATCCTCAAATGTGCCATGTGTGTGAGGAGTCGTATCCTGGAATTCAAGTGGTGACTACAAAGACAGGTCCAATGTGTACAAGATGTAAAAAAGAGGGTAATAAACATAGATTTTCATTACAAAATCATATGAATCCGGGGTTGCAGCCTTTGATTCTTGGAAGTCTTACACAAGTTGAGGAAATGTTGATAGCAAGAGCAAGTCCAATTTTGCAGGTAATGCATTCTATAGGTGGCCAATACAAATATAGAGGAAACACAATTAGTTTTCCTCAAGATGTTAAAGATGTTGCCAATAAATTGCCTCGACATATTAAAGACTTGGATTTAATGATGGTGGTGCGAAAAAAAGGTCAACAAGGATCAAGCTATGATTTCACTGTTAGAAGGCAAAAGGTACTTGATGCATTACTTTATAAGATTCAAAATGATCCATATTATAAAGGTGTAGAAATTGATATGCATGCGGTGGACGAGTTACTGGAAAAAACAACAAATGTGTCACATATGATCAATTCTGTTGTACTACCTGATATGGACAATGACATAGACATTACATTGTTAGAAGGTGCTCCAGGTCATGAAGATGCTTTAGATGATTATGATACAACTTCTTTTGTTGTAAGGCCTCCAAATGCACCTAGGGAAATTGAACTTATTCGTTCATGGGAAGATAATCCTAATAGAGAAGAAAACCAACTAGATGGTGAAACTACAAATGTCATTAATTGGCCTAGAATTGGTTCATCTCCAATAAATGAGTACAATACTGAAGGGTTATTTGATATGGCATTTCCAACATTATTCCCTAGAGGAGAAGCCGATTGGTTACAAGCACGACAAAGAAACGTGCATCTTCATGAGTATGCAAAACATCTCCTCAGATTTCGTGATAATAGGTTTGGGAGACATCCTCGATTTAGATATTTTTTACTCAATATCATCATGAGACATCGTGCTCAAGCGTCTTCTGCAGTATTTGTTAAAAAAAATATGACAGAACTACCTACAACAATTGATGAGTTACGAGAGCATTTGCAAAATCTTCCTAATTCCAAAATTGCAGATAAATTGATGAGATTTGGACATGTTCTAAGAGGTACACGTGCATATTGGAGCAAATGTCGTGGCGAATTATGTGACTTACTACAACAAATTGGATCTCCTACAATATTCTTCACACTAAGTGTGGCAGATATGCAATGGCCTGATTTGCATATACTAATGCCAGGTACCTCTCCTACAGATCCAAAGGAAGCAAGAAAATGGAGACGCCAGAATGTCATTGATAATCCTCACATTGTAGCAAGTTATGCGCATTTAAGACATACATTGTTTCGAGATGAGATTTTTTCAAAATTTCATCATGCTACAGATTTTTGGTGTCGTTATGAATGGAAACATCGTGGATCTCCACATGTCCATGGGTTTCTTTGGCTAAAAGATGCTCCCAATATGGACAAATTGAATTGGAATGACCCGAATCAAGTTAGATTTGCAAAAGAATACTTTGATAGATCTGTCCATGCATTCAATCCACGTAATGAATATCAAATAAAGATGCCTATTCAACGGAACGATGATGATCATCCCTGCTTAAAGAACACTGAACAAATATTTCAATCTGATCCGATGATGGACTATGAACAACTTCTCAATTGTGTTGAGCGCCACATCACCTGTAATGAGAAGTCATGCCTTAGAAAGAAGGGTGGAAAATTGGTGTGTAGATATAAGGCACCATGGGAGCTATGCAAAATGTCAAGACTTTATGTTGATGAGAGTGGAGAAAAAATATATGAACCTAGACGAAATGATGATCGATTAAATACACATAATCGTGAAACATTGATGATGTGGCGTGCAAATATGGATTGGAAACCTATTCTTTCTAGGCATGTTGTGATTAACTACATAGCAAAATATGCATCAAAAGCAGAAAAAGGTCAGAAAGCTTCCATGATATGTTGATGCGTATTTATTCTATTCAAAATCCAAATGAACCAGCAGCACGTGCATATAGAACATTGTTGTGTGAGACTATCGTTGACAGGGATATAGGAGCACAAGAAACATGTCATATGCTTTTGGAGCTTCCTCTTAATGAATGTAGTCGTACATTCATTGTTTTGAATGTTGGGATAAATGTTTTCAAACAAGTAAAAGTTGATGAAAATAATGACCACAATGATAATTCTCTTATTGATGCATATAGGAAGAGACCCATGAGTATGGAGCACATTTCATTGATAGAAGCTTCTAGATCTTGGTCATATGACAAACGTCGGCGTGATGAGAAATGGCTACCACGAGTTAATG
Source organism: Pinus albicaulis (assembly GCA_034641835.2). NCBI lineage: Eukaryota > Viridiplantae > Streptophyta > Pinopsida > Pinales > Pinaceae > Pinus > Pinus albicaulis. The sequence continues at coordinate 51,255 of JAXQQM020065990.1, read as the reverse complement.
CAGCCATTGTACGCGTATTTCCGAAGTTTCATTCAGTTCCCCCTCGCGAAAATAATAGTTTTGTTGAGTTTTGTTGGTCTGAATTAGTATTGTACAAGCCGTTTCGTGATTTTCATACAGATATTGGTTCTAGAGATGATGACATCATAAAAAATTGGGAAAATTTTTCATATAATCCTTGGCATATTGATCGTAATCCAATACCTTCAAAGGATCCAGCTCAATGTCCAGATGAGGATGAAGATGATTTACATGTACAAAATGAATCTAAGCAACATGAGTGGGAGATTATTTCAGGTTTGTATAAGAATAAGTTTATACATGCGAGCGAATTTGACATGATTGGATTTAGGGATCGTGATGTTATGACAAATTGGAGCTCTAGCTTTGTTGATGAAGAGACATCAAGATGTGCAGTGAAATTCATATCTGATAAGAAAAAAGTGAATGCAATTGTTACTACTGAATCATCAAAAAAATATTCATTTGAAAGTTTAGGAGAAAAGCAAAAAAGAGCATTTAATGTAGTTCTTGATCATTACAAAGATGACAAAGAAAAACAGATGCTCATGATTATCGAAGGGACAGCAGGTACTGGAAAGTCTTACTTGATTGGTGCAATAAAACAAAGACTTGAAACTGACTCTCTTCCTCATAAGAGCCCATTGCTTCTTTTGGCCCCTACCGGTGTTGCAGCATTCAACATATTCTTATTGATGAGATGAGTTTTATCGGGAGAAATTTGTTGACACATATTGATTCTCGACTTCGCCAAGCTTTTCCTCATAAAAAAGAAGTCCCGTTTGGAGGTATATAAATTATATTGGTTGGTGATTTGGGACAACTACCTCCTGTTATGGATAGACCTGCATATGCATGTGAAGGTCATGCAAAAGAATTATGGAATTTATTCACAACTGTTGTAACTCTTGATACAGTATACAGGCAAGATGGACAGAGAAATGATCAAAGATTATTTCGTCATTTATTAATGAACGTTAGAGATGCAATTCCAACAATAGAAGATTGGAAAGTACTAATGACACGTACAGATTCCAAATTGGATGCTTCAACAAAAGTGTCATTTAATAAGGCTACACATTTGTTTGCAACAAATGATGATGTGCACAATCACAATAAGCGTTGCTTGGTATCCCTAAATCACCCTGTTGCACGTAGTGTTGCTACAAGATCAAATAACAACAACAACATGGAAGCAGATGAGGAAAATTTGGATAATGAGGTCCTTCTTGCTGTTGGAGCTAGGGTTATGCTAACTTCAAATTTATGGATTGATGCAGGACTTGTCAATGGTGCTCTTGGAGTAGTTGAAGATATTGTGTATAATCCTGGAACATCACCTCCTAATCCTCCTACATATGTTTTAGTAACATTTGATAAATATGTCGGAGTTGCGTGGGATGAATTATTCCCTCATACTATTCCTATTATACCTATTGAAAGAGGCAATAATAAACAAATTCCATTGCGACTTGCTTGGGGATTAACAATTCATAAGTCCCGGGGATTGACACTAGAGAAGGCAACTATTGATATTGGAAGGACAGAGCGACAAGGTCTCACTTTTACTGCAATATCTCGAGTTAAATCTTTGGATGGTCTTCGATTTCAACCACCATTTCCGTATGATCGATATGAAAAGATGGCAAAATGTGCCGGTGTTTCTAAGAGAAAAGAAGAAGAAGTCAGGTTAAGGTTAAATACTAAATGAATTATGTATTTTTCATGTATTTTTCAATATATTCTTCATATCACATTTCAATGATATGATAGTTGTATTTGTTATTTAATATATTAATTAGTTCATTTTTAAGATCACCAAACATATTTATATTAATAACATTTGTTAGAATTTGTATTTCTAATCTTAAAAATTTCAAAGTATGATGTACATCTCAGAAATATACAAAAAATTTAATAATCTGAAAAATAAATGTCGGCTTAATATAGGTGTATTTGATATTTCAATGATATGATAGGTGTATTTGTTATTTAATATATTAATTAGTTCATTTTTAAGATCACCAAACATATTTATATTAATAACATTTGTTAGAATTTGTATTTCTAATCTTAAAAATTTCAAAGTATGATGTACATCTCAAAAATATACAGAAAATTTAATAATCTGAAAAATGTGACGTTGATGCCACCGACTGGAACCAGCATAGATCCATCTAACTCTAGATCTATCATGCGCCGAGAGGGATCAAATCTCTCGAGGTGCAAACCTTTCCTCAAGTTTTGCACTCAAAAATAGGTTTGCACCTCGAGAGATTTGATCCCTCTCGGCGCATGATAGATCCGGAGTTAGATGGATCTATGCTGGTTGATAAGAAATCCCCTCCCATACGACAAGTGCCTTTGTGTGAAGTGCCTTTGTGTGCAGTTGATTTGAGTGTTAGACGATAGAAATAGCTCTGCCATCATATTGAAGACCGATATTAGTCAATGAAAATTTTCTAACGAAATTTTATGTAATAAACTAGAATACCAAGATTCATCCACACAAATGAGTGTTCTTCGGGCATCCTCTGATAGACTATAAGATAACTAAGGTGTTTGCCACAGTGCTCACAGTGTGGAAAGAAAGTCCCTCATTTTCAGCGACAATGGCTATACTCTTTTCGACTCAACGGACAATCTTGATTTTAGAGTGGACAAAGTCATTCTCATGATGCAACTATATATATATTGGATTTCCATTGTTCTTCCTTTGAAAGAACATTTTTTTTGCAACGTTTGAAAGAATATTGAATTGTATTATTGTCTGCGAGGATAAAGCATCCGTAATTATCCTTGGCAGAATGCTTGGTAATAAGCTCTTGTCTTAGAATTTTTTCATAGAATCGACAACGCAGAGAATTTGTTTAAAGCTTTGTGGTGTATAATCGACTCAGAAGCATGAAGGGTGTTTCTCGATAAGAGAATTTTGATGTTCATATTTGGTTACAATGTAGAACTATAGTTTATATTTCTGTTTTTTCCAGAATGGTATAATGAACTGTGAACCAAACCAGATTTACAACGCTAATAAAAACAATATTGAAAATTTAAGTCTGTAACTACTTCCTCCGCCGATTCACGCATTTATGTCACGCTCAATTCAATTTGCTGATGGTTCGCTTCCGTCTTAGATAGCCCGTGTACAAATATTTCACCATATGTTCTTAATATGCTTCATCATTTTTCTTTTTTACAATTATTTAATGATAATATTTTTTTTCCAATAGATCTCGATATATATATGCAATCTCTCACCGATTTTTTTTTTTAATAATTTAAAACTATAGTTAAATTATTTTTAAATCACACTAATCTCCGTTATATATCTTTTATAATATATAATTACAGAGTTACATAAAGGAAACCGACCCCCAAAAAAAAATCAAATCTGAGCTTGCGTCTATGCACTTGGTTTGACTAGCTCTTATAATTTTAATTAAACAGGCCTTTTTAGTCCCTGCCGCAGGCACATTGGGGACTATAGTAATAAAAATGGTGGAGAATAACATTAATTCAGCTCAGCTGCTTGTTGTCACGAACAAGGAGGAATAAATAAAGTTTTTAGGAGAAATTTTTTGGTCATCTTATTGGCCTCTTCCCGAGGCGGAGAGGGAAAACCATAGACTATATTTGTTTTTTCCCCTCATTTTTTGAGGCATATTTTCAGTCACAAACTAATGTTAGCATTATTTTGAAGACATTTGAAGACATTAAAAGTTATGCGAAAGTTCTGTGAATGAGCTCTGGCTAAGATGCTATCTACAAGTTGACCATTTGTCACAAACTTTGACCACATGTCCCGAACATTTTTTAATGTGTCATAAGCACAAGTTCCCCTCACTCTGATAAGCGGCTTGGCTTCACGTTGGTATGATTTTTTTCCTTGCCTGCTCATTTCCTTCTCGTTTCCTTCTTCTAAGGACATCCCTTGCTTGAAGGAATACAATAGGAGATCTTGCTCGAATTCATTCTTTCCGACCTTACCACTCGCTATGAGCTTGGTTGAGTCCCACGGTTAGTGAACGTATAGGTCTCATTTTCTTGGATCGCTTGTTGAGGTATATCTGGTTTTACATGATTACAATAACAACATAACTCCCTTCCAGGGTAGTGAATAAAGAAAGACATACAAGTACTAGCTCCATTGCGGAAGGCTTTGTGTATGATATTGATTAATGAATACTTGAAGAATAAAATACAAGAGTAACATTATTTCTGTAAGTGTAAGTGCATGACCCTATTGCTTTCATTTGTTTTAAGTGATTATCTACATAATGAAGTTATAGCATGCCTGCCTTAAGGAAGGTCTCCCTTCATCAACAGCTGCTATCCCTTTATTGAAGTAGAGTCCCTCACTCATTTAGCTGGCAGTGTGTATAATAAAGCATACTTCAACTCCCTAGCCTTAAGGTCATCCTTGCTCCCTTGCTTGACAAAATACAGGAGATTCCCTACTCAACAAGGAGATTCACCACTCAAGATAATACCACAACTTCTGACTCTTCTCTTATTGATTTAATTACGGAGAACATAACTTCTATTTCCTGCCTTCGCTTAGGGATTTTTCTGTATTTTGATTCATACCGGAAAAACATACTTGCTTGATCTTCTTACCTGAATACCATCATGAATGAGGTTCTTAATGAGCACGCTTTCTGAGAGGTGAGTTGTGGTACTTAAGTAAAACTCCCTTCCATTTCTCATAACCACTCCCTTCGCTTTCATATAGAAAACATCAGTTTCTGGAACAACAAAATTATTCTGCAGCAATTCTTGGAGAACGTCCACTCTGGAATACCTCAAAGTCAAACCATCCACTCTCGAACACCTCAAGGTCAGACCATCCACTCTCGAACACCTTGGCACACCCAGAATGGATGGAAGGGTTCTCATCAACCTCCTAATCGATTGACTTGATTGTTAATTATCGTTTCTAAGTGTGTTCACCGTAGTTATGGTTATTGTGCTCTGTATGTTGCCAATAAGATTGAATCGCCGTTGTTGCTCCTACTCTTCATAGAAGTATCTTTTGTTTCCTCTATTTTCGTTGGATCTGCAGTCACCATTCTCACATGCGCAATGGGAGCTTCTTCGGCCAGCTACACCGTCCTGGTCTCCCTTCTATACATTGGTCCTAGTTGCAATGAATCTCAAGACCTACTGCGGTACACAATTTTCATGGTTTTGCCGGGCATTTTTTCATGAAAAATGAAATTGGATAGTTCTTTGTTATAGGTCCTCCAATTAATAAACAATTTCAATTTTAGGCAAACACTATAGGACAAACAACCATCTTCCCCTATACAGACACATTAGCACCATGCAACGTTAAGTGGCATGCTTCAGGCTTACAATTTGTTATGGAGACGAAGGGGTGTGGATAGGCGACTCTGATGTGAGGGGCCACATGGTCTATCATGGTTGTTTTTAATTTATTTCTCTTATTCCACCTATTATTTTTAAAAGTCACTTTACAATTTCTTCTTGTTAATTCTTTCCTATGTCTCTGGATAAGAACACTTCTGCCGCCTCAAAAAATATAACTACATCAGCCTATAAATGAAGCCATCAAGCAAGGAACATATACTGGTGGCTTTCCTCTTCCCTTGCTGCACAAAAACGGTAGGAGCTCCCACCATATCTCCTACCCTCATAATTCTCAGAATATGTTATTTTTTTTGTTGTTCAGAGGCTCAGAGACAAGTTTAATATATTACTATGTATTTTGTAATAATTTAAGTTCTATAATCTAGGATGAGTATGATATTTTGGTTTATTTTGTAATAATTTTTAAGTTTTGTAATCTAGGATGAGTATGATATTTTGGTTTATTTTGTAATAATTTAAGTTATGTAATTTGGGATGTGTATGATATTTTGGTTTGTAATTCTACAGGCCTATGTAGTTTACATGGGCTCTTCTGGGGTATGGAAAAAACTATCTCAATCATTCCCATTTGCAGATGTCGGTTTTTGTTGTTGGAAGGTAAGGGAGTACCCTATTGCTCTTAGTGAAATTAAGTTTAATTGACAAATTGCAAATAGTTGTGGAATTGGAACTAATTTTATGTTGTTGGTGAGCTTAATGCAGCAACAAGGTGGCAAGAAAATCTCTAATCTATTCATCCACTTGCCCTTTTAATGGATTCTCAGCAGTTCTCTTCGAGCAAAAAGCCCAAGTAATAGCTACAAGCCCAAGTAATAGCTTATAAGTTCTTAAAATTTTCCCTCCTTTTTGTTTGGATGTCTATGAGAGTTCGGATTACAGGAATAATTGACAACCATACTCACCCTAGTGTAAACCTCAATCATAGGAAGGAATTCCAAGCTATTCTGAAGTGATGCTTGTTTTTTGGATAGAAAGGCCTTCACATGATTGGTCAACAGGGATGTAGTTTTTTGAAAGAAGCTGTCCAAATTAAAATTGTTGTTTTGTCTTCCATTGTAAAAAATTGTGAAATGGTTTCTATGGCAGAATTGTGTATTGGAGTTTAATATTGTGTTCATTGTATACTACCTATAAGTAACAATGTTGTAAAAAAAAATGAAGAATTGAGAAGAACAAATGTTCTTCCAAGGGAGCTCTCTAAACACATAGTGTCAAAGGGCACCAAGGCGATTACTAAGTTCACAAATTCCTCCAATTCATAATTTCTTGTATTTAGTTTGGATGAAATTATTTTATGCCATTTTCCTTACCACTAGGGTTAGCCTTAACTTCTCTAAATTGGTTTCCATCCTTTTGGCATTCTTGTACTAGGAATTTTCAGGTTTATTTATAATCATATGGTCATATCTATACTATGAAATTCATATCCTTTCGTTATAAGCTATTTAATTTCAAAAAAAATATTTAATTGAGTAGTTGTTTTAATATATTAGGGTTTTTCTTTAGGCGTTTAATCAATGAAAATGAATTAAAATTGAGCATTGCTGGAAAGGATCAGGATTATCCTTTGGATATTTATATTTTCTTTGGCTCTTTATATGCAATTTATTCAATGCTTGTTCGTGGACCATTTCTTTTTAGAAAATCTTTTCTTTAAAATCATACCCTGTTGATGCACTATTTTAGTGATTTTGATGGTTGATTGTGAAAAATACTTGTGATATCATTAAGGGGGAATCTAGAGTATGCAATATGCCTACAACGTTGTCTTGTAACTGATGCATCTATACTTCCCCGTTGATTTGGAACAGGTCCTGGATAGAATTAATAATGAAACCACTTAATCAGGACATGCACTTTGAACCTTGACCCTTGAGCTTCTAACACTTCAACACACATTAATAGGACAAACACTTTGAACCTTCCCTTTTGTTTTGATACTGCCAGAGAATATCTAAGCGCCCTAGCCCTATGTTATCAGGACACATGGGCATCCTTACAGGTAATGGGTTGGTGGATCACCTATTCCTATTCAAATGTGAAAAATGATATCTTTCACCGAGAACTATGTTCTAAACAACAAAGAAGTAAGATTGCTTATCATCCCTGATCTCAGAACTCAAAACAAGTGTTTTGGACTAACCTTGCCACAATTAAAAAGGAAAAATTTTCAAAGTGTTACAAGTCAATATTCATGCTTCAAATCTATGGATCAAGGAAAGGTTCAGACCTAAGTTTATGATATAGTTCATCTCAAACCAACTTACTTTAAGCTACTCAGAAACTAATTCATCCTTTCAAGAACAACGAAGGAGTGTTTTGCTTGGTTTAGTATTGTTGTTCGAAGGTCTTTTAAAGTGTAGTCACTGGAAGGTTTATAGAACTCTACAAGGCTAATAGATTCATCTGCAATCATGTTCTCTAAAGAATTTTGAAAAAAATTAAAATTTATTGATCATCTAGCCAACATTTGCTATCTCATGTTTTGGTTTCGAAGTAGGGTTAGCAATCTTTCATCTTGTATAACAATCACATTTGTATAAAGCCTTGAGACAATGACTTATTATATATGGTAGTGTGATTTTGATGGTTGATTGTGAAATATATTTGCGATATCATTAAGGGAATCTTGAGTAAGCAGCATGCCTACAACGTTGTCTTGTAACTGATGCATCTATAGGCAGTGGTGATCTGGAAGGGTGGATTCTTAAGTATTTATGAAATAGCACAATAATACTTCAGTGAACAACTTCAAGGATCAAATGCACAATGCCAATGATTGACTTCCAATTTTTTTGTGTATAACAGTAATGTTGCTTGCAAGTAACACTTGACTGATATATGAGCTTGATATTTGATTAAGTACACAGTATACACATATGTTGTTTGTAACAATATAGCAGAGCTTTAATGATCCCAGTGATGTGATAATGATCTCATATGCAATGAATTTGTATCACTGATCTTACCTTGATAACCTTTGTGAGAATTTTAACAAATATTGTGTGAATAATCTGAAGAAGTGATTGTGACTGAAACACTCTACAGAGTAACTCTTGGTGAGGCATAACATTACTCTTGATGATTTGTGAAAAGTGACTTTGTTGATAGAACCATTATGGTAGTATGATCCTATATCATGGTAGTTCATTTGATGATCAACAAACTTTGCTCCTGCCTAAGATCTCCTACCATCATACTCTTGGGAAGGGACTGTTAAAAAAAAACAAACTAGTATAGTTTCTTAACTAGTATAGTCTACCATAGTTCAAACCTTTGATAAGTAACTTATGTCTATGGACTTGTCGTAGAGAAAGTAAACCCGATAAAACGCTTCTTGGACAGTTTAGTGGTGCATAAAGGATAAAACACTTCGTGAAAAGTTTAGTGGTGCATAAAATATTAAACATTGCTTGAACATTTTAGTGGTCCATCAAACTGGTAAGAAAGTAATTTGTCCATAATATGATGGCATCCACTGACTATGCCAGTTTGATTAGCGTAACATTTTATTCATTGAATATGTAATATTTTATTTAAAATGTTCTCAAGAAATTTTAAACAGAAAGTTTAAAATTTAAAGTATATTTATGTTGAACCACCAACAATGTTCACTATAACAGAGCTGTGTATTAAATATTTCGACACTACATTTTCAACATAAGTTTTCAGATAAATTTAAATTTTTTGTCTTTTGGAACTGCCAAAGGAGCATTCCAAATAATCCAAAGCGTACTCTAAAAATACCCATCCCCAAACACCCAACAAAACAATACATTACATACACAAGTTTTGAATCATATTCGTTTTGTATATTATGATTATATAGGCATTCACTGACATTGCAATGGGGTTGAAATTTATAAATACATTACCCATATCTGTTACCTGAATACATTTAAGCCATGGGAGGAGACATTTGACACAAGGTATTGTCATATTTTACATTTTCCCATAATACACAAGCAAGGTTGACTGGAAATTACCCTGATGACAGAGAGCATGCCCAGCTAAACCATGTATTGCAAACTGCAGACAAGGGAAATGTAGAGTCTGCTGAAATCCATTGTCAATTTTAATAGCCATACCTGACTACCAATTTTAGGGGAGAAGAGGTATTCTATTGTGAATGTTGTCATGAAACAATTCAATCCCAAAGTGACCTTAGAGCTCATAACTTATTGTGGGTATTCTGCCATTATAATTTCTTCAAGGATGGGAAAACGAGGCAACAAACTGGTTTCAATACAGATGAACTCACATAACTATGAAATTTCCAGAGAAATAATAGAGCACGTAGGTGAACTTTTCTGCAATTATAATATAACTGAATTATTTTGTTATCTCAGTGTCTTAAAACATAATATCAGGTATGGGTATTGTCCTTTGTATTGAAAAATATTTTCTCTCTTCTTCCTTGGTTAGCAGTGTAGTCCTTTGAAGGATTGTTATCTCATAATCTTATCAGAGAATGGATATAAATATTTGTATTAAACAAAAACCGTTTCTCCCTTTATTTGAGTAACAGTGTAATTATCTGAATTGTTTCTTCCTATCTGATTGGTAGTGTAGTGCACTGAAGCCTTAGGGATTTTTCAATGAAAAATGTTTTTTCGAAGCCTTTTTTTTTAGTGAAAACCCAACTAATGTGATATATTTTTCCTTCATTCTCCATTAAATTTCTCAACGATTTCTATATCTTATTTTTGAATTCAGAACTAATATACAAATGCTAAAAATTTTAATGATATATTAAGTTAATCCCCACAAACATAGATATAATCATTTTTATTACATACTTTATTTATTACTTTAAATCACAACTAATCTGTGTAGTGAATCTTCAAATTGATAGTTCCCTATTTTCTGGTAGTCTTTTCCACAACTTATCAGTTCACCAAAGCATCCACTTTAACTATGTAGTCAGTATGAATTGCCTTCTTAAAATATGCATTATATAAAAGGCCAGTTCATATATATATCATCTTTTTCTTTTTCTTTTCTTTTTTAATTTGGATTTTCTAAGATAAAATAAAAACATATTGTTTAGTCTTTATAGTCCTTTTTGCAGAAGCTGAGGCTAAGAGCTAAACATTCTGTTCATTCCTTCATTTTCCCATAAATGTAGTGTTATTCTCTACGATGTCAAAGGGAATGCAATACTCTACATATGGACAGATACATTAAGCTATCTTTCCTCCAACTCCAACAGGAGGCTTCCTACATGTTATTAGTTCACATATTTTTGATGATAAAAGCTCTCTATATTATTAGTTCATATATTTTTAATGATAAAAGCTCTAAAACTACTGAATACTTATTTTTCAATAAAAATTTATTTATTACAGCTGGATTGAAGCACTTCTTGTAAGAATGTTTAGTTTGAAAGTAATTTTAAGTTTCTTTAGAATGAGAATGAAAGTAAACACAGAACTATGGTGCTATGCTATTATGGAATTTGTTAAAAAACTAGGGTGGCAGTGAATGTCCAAAGCGTTTGACCCTATACCTGGTAAGACTCTGCTTAATTACCCATTCCCTATCCAATTTAAAAGGGAGAAAAATAAAAAAATCCAGTCAACCACATTTTAATGCATATTCTCATGGAAAATTATGAGAAAACAACTGTTATCAAAAACTCAGAAATTAGAGTGCACTAAAGCTTCTTAAAAAAATTTGTTGAGTGATAGCCTTAATCTTGATGCTTGAAATGGGTAATATTGAAATTTTAATAAATCCTTGTATCTTATTCTCAAGAATAAGAACAAATTTGGAATCTATTTTCTTGCATCAACTGTTGCTTGCTATGACCTTGGTAGTGGATTGTATAGATCAAGAGGTCTAATATTGAAATATCCAAACCAACTGATTTCCATCTTGTTGTATATGTACACCAGCGGTGACATCCTTCAGCATATATCTTCCCGAGGAGAAGGTCAGCGTGGAGGAAAACTTACTCCATTAAAAGCCCTGGATCCAATTTCCGGGGTTAAAAACTTAGAGCTCTAGCCCAGCTCCAAGAGCAATAACTGATCAAAGACAATTACAATTACAATAGTCCGTTCATGTTACCCTATAATATAAAATAAAGGAAAACACTTAAAAACACTTCAGCTCAGCAGTATATTAGCTTACATATAGCACAAGATTTTTCTTTATGCTTTTCATGTTTATCTCTTTCCATGTCATGTTGTAGAATTTTAGTTACTCATGTTGTAGCATGACTATTCTTAGGCATTTAGATCTATGTATTTTGTTTTTTATAACTGGCTTATAATTTTAATTTTGATTTTTTATTCTCCCTATAATTTACAGCTTAGAAGAAGCTTTGCTGATTTCATCTATTTGTATTGTCAATGGTTGCAAAATGAAGTGGAGCTAATGAGAAAAATTAGACATCCAAAACTTGTTTCTGTGCTTCGGTTCTACACTTATGAAAACACATGGTTTTTAGTATACGATCTGATGCAGAATAATTCTTGGAAGACCAATTAATTTGGTTCTATACTCATGGAAATACACAGTTTTTAGTATACGATCTATTGCAGAATCATCTTTGGAAGACCAATTACATGGTAGCTTTCTCCAAGGAAAATTCAATATTTCTTATATTTTGAAGCCCTTTATTTTTTCAAACAAACTTGAAACCACCATTCCTCATGGATAAACTAGTAGGGCATCAGAAAGTAGCCTTTCACATCTGTGCATCGAGTTTAGAGAGTCTAAAAAAAATCTTGATTTGAGTATTCCTTCAATGTCGAACTCTGATCAACAGAAATGGCACCTGCACCTATTCCTTCAATGTTGAACTCTGAGCAACATCAAACTGCACCTGCACCTAGAATCTCCCACCACCAACTGCACCTAGAAACTCTCACTCAAGGGAGGGACTAGATGCCATGAAACCAATCTTGTTTAACATTCATTTATGCCTGAATTTTTTCATTTAAAATTTTGAATCGGTTGAACATGAAATTTTTTAAAGACATTGGTTGAACAAACTATGACTATATCTGAACTGTGATCATAGTGAAATTTTTTACCAATATATTTAGAATCATCAATGACGAACCATGTTTTAGGGGAGAATGTTTCCACATGAATACATATTATAAGGAACTGTGTTGTGTTAATGGTTCTCTGCATTGATGTAAATCTAAAGATGTGAAGAAGAAAGTTTCCCCATTAATACATATTACAAGACATTGTGTCGTGTTAATGGTTCTCTCCATTGATGTAAATGTAAATGTCAATACAAATTTTTTTGTTAAAGATGGATATATAATCTTATTATAAGATTTTTGTTTAATATTTTTTTCCCTTTCGATCTTGAGATATATATATGCCATCTCTTACCAGTTCAAAGTGTTGAAGTCATTACAATCTCATCTTTTATTTCAGTACAAGATCCCAGATTATATCATTATCTATGTAGTGGTTGGTTTTCTTCTCAATTAAGGTTTGATGAACTTTTTTAAAAATATAATTAATTTCTATATTTTCTCTAATATTATCATTTAAAACCGAAGTTTTTCAATTTTTTCTGGTTGGGCCATTTCTTATTAAATATATAGGAATAGTAAATTAATATATAATTAAAATCATTTTAGATTCTAAAATATTTGGAAAAAAAATTAAGATATAATTAAAATTATTAGTTGGATTTTTTTTAATAAAAAATAATTATATAAAATTAAAAAGAATTGTGTTTATATTTTATGATTCAAATTCATATGCAATCAAATAATTGTGTTAGACACTGTATTTGTTGGTGAATTTTCTTTTTGAAAATTTGTTGATGAGAAACAAAAATATAGAATGCTACTTTGCAGGTATAAGACCTTTCATGAATATTATTGTAAAAGAAATTGTTTTTCTTATTTAGACAAACATAAATACCTTTTCTTTCAAGTGGATTACTAGTAATTAAAATGATTATAAGAAGTTTGTTACTAAAATAATTTTTTATCAGGAATTTTAAGAAATATGTCTATTTAAAAAAAATAACATATTAAAATGAAAATGTTGAAGGTATTGAAATAATGAATAGCCTCAACTATTCATTGATATTTTAAATGTTTAATTTAAAAAATATATTAATTAGAATTAGTGAATTAGAAATTGAAAACTTAATTTATTTAAAAAATAATTAAAAATATGAAATCAACATTTGCATTTTCTTTTTGACTAGATTTTGTTGTTTTCTTTTTCATCTCAAACAACAACCAATATTTTTTTACTTTCCATTATTTAGTGAGTTTTATATATATATATATATATATATATAAGATGGAAAATATAATAAGATTTAGAAAGTGTAATTTGAAAAATATTTAATAAAAGTATTAACTTATTTAAAAAATAATTGGTTAAAGATGGCATATATATATATATATATATATTTCAAATTACACTTTCTAAATCTTATTATATTTTCCATCTTTCACCAATTATTTTTTAACTTAAAATAAGTTAAGACTTTTGTTAAATATTTTTTAAATTACACTATCTCATGCCCCTATTTTTACGCTGTAAAGTGTTTTTATTTGAAAACAACTTTCTTAAACTTCCACGTGTACCATTGTGCACCATTGATTTTGATGTTAGACGATTAAAATATTCTCAACCTTAGGATTAAATATTGTTGTTATTAATTAGTTACAGAGGGAAGCAGTTTTAGAAAAAGGTTTCGTAAAGGAGTAAGTAGACCAACATGGCAGTATTGGACCCAAAGTTGACAATGCGAATTCTGAAAATGCCCCAACTGGTTCCTCTGCTACTTCTGTCAAACAGGTCAAGACCTTGTTGATCGGATAAATTAATCTTGCGGACAAGACCGATCTCCCTAGTATCAGAAGATAGTCTAGCAACAAAAAAACAATTAAATTTATCTTTCTCTAGATATATTGCGATTTACAAGTAAATGCTACAAAGGTGTTACGATCATACCTTAGATCCAACACTTGTTTTTAGTAGTCGTCCTTCAGTCGCCCGAAAGAGTTATCTTCGAAGATCTGCAATCACAAACAAACAAACATCAAATAGCACCTGCATAGCATATATTCATAAATCATATCTATAATGGTGATCAATGAATCCATAAAATAAATAATCAATTGACAGCTTATTGAGAAAAACAAACTTATTTGTATTAACTTTGAATAGTATGAAGAACCATACAACCTTTTCAGCCTTCATGTTGAACAGGTCTTCCTTGGGTCCGAAGCGGGCATTTCCTTTACTCTGACAGGCCTTGCACTATTCCAACCGAGACAGATAGAGATATGCGATATTTCCTCACAAAATATTAGTTAAATGAGTCTAAATCCCAACAGGACTTTACCTCAAATAACACTAAAGCTTGAACTCATCAATTCTATTGTCTTATTAGTTAACCCTTTGAGGCTGCCCTATGCCTCTTTTTATAGTGCAAGAGAGGAGGTTACAGTTCCACCTATGAAGGGATATAATCCTCCTTCAAAGGGATTAGCTCCTCACATCAAGGGGTTAGCTCCTTAAGGCATGGGATACATGAACCTAAAAAGAGCGGACTTTCCACCACAAGATTCCTTGCAGAAGCTTCTAGAAATGACTGAAAGCGAGCTTTTTAGAGTTTTCTTGCGCCCTTTTAATATTTTACAGGGGTCCGCACCCTTAACACAGAGAAAGTGTGGTCAGGTACGCAGGAGACATGACCATTAGGTGCGGGACTGCAAGTAAGAAAAATAGAAAGTGCGATACCAGATTTTTAGAGACTTTGAGAAATTTTCTCTTATTTTTAAGGCTTGACATGAGGAACTGATGTTTTAAGACTTGTAGAGGAGGAAATTATTAATGATACCGAGCTCATACAGATAGAAGAATGTCAAGGTGACAATTTTCAGTGCAACAGACCTTGCCCTGACAATGCCCTAATCTCTGAAGAAACCCTGAAGCCTGCCGAGGAGAAACCGAATACTATAGCAGGCTGGCGCGATGAAGACACATAAATTTCTAGCAGAAAGCAAGAGGAATTCGAGGTAAGTTTATTGATTTCTTTGAAAGATTAATTCTATCGTGTTTTGCAGCTCTGGTAGCAGTGGTTTTGCAGAGCTTATGTGTGGATGCACAACCACTTGTGCATACTCTATTTATTTTTGGAGATTCCACTATCGATGTGGGGAATAACAACGATCTTTTCACGCTTTTCAAGTCCAATTTTCCTCCTTATGGAAAGAACTTTGATACCCATAGTCCCACTCACCGCTTCTTTGATGGAAGACTTGTCGCTAATTATGTTGGTCAGTTCTGAAACTCTATGGAATTTGTTTTTTTTAAATGCAGCATGGTATTTGTTTAAGAAACCAATTTTATAATGTCTCTGGATGTTTATCGTTTAATCTTTAATATTTAGAGTTATGATCTTGAACATTCTATATATGGGGTTGATGTTGGTGTTTTGGGATTTCTTTCTTAGCTGAAACACTTGGGTTTATGTCATTCCCACCTACATATCTAAGCTCGCAGACTTCTATTCGAAATCTACTAGCTAGGGAATTCTGTCAAATGGGTCAGGACCTCGCCCTGACAATGCCCTAACCTTTGAATAAACCCTGAAGCCCACCGAGGAGAAATCGAATATTGTAGAAGGTCGACGCGATGGAGATGTAGAAATTGCTAGCAGAAAGTAAGAGGAATTTGAGGTAAGCTGATCGATTTCTTTGAAGGATTAATTCTATTGTGTTTTGCAACTCTGGTAGCAGTAGATTTGTAGAACTTATGTGTGGATGCACATCCACTTGTGCCTGCTCTATTTATTTTTGGATATTCCACTATCAATGTGGGGAATAATAACTATCTGTTCACACTTCTAAAGTCCAATTTTTCTCCTTATGGCAGGGACTGCGATATCCACAGTCCCACTGGCTGCTTCGCCGATGGAAGACTTGTTGTTGATTATGTTGGTCAGTTCTGCAACTCTGTGGAATTTTTTTTTTTAAATGGAACATGGTATTTTTTTAAGAAACCAATTTGATAATGGATCTGGATGTTTACAGTTTGATTTGGAAAATTTAGAGTTGTGAACTTGAAAATTCTATATGTGGGGTTGATGTTGTGTCTTGGGATTTTTTTTGCTGCTGAAACACTTGGGTTTATGTCGTTCCCACCTGCATATCTGAGCTCACATGCATCTGATTGAAATATAGTAACATGGGACTTCTGTCAAATGGGTCAAGACCTTGCCCTGACAATGCCATAATCTCTGAAGAAATCCTGAAGCCAAGGAAAAACTGAATACTGTAGAAGGCTGGTGCGATGAAGACATAGAAATTTCTAGCAGGAAGCAAGAGGAACGCTGAGGATAAATCAAATACTATAGAAGGTCAGCACGATGAATACACAAAAACTGCTAGCGGAAAGTAAGAGGAATTCGAGGTAAGCAGATCGATTTATTTGAAGGATTAATTCTATTGTGTTTTGTAGTTCTGGTAGCAATGGTTTTGAAAATCTTATGTGTGGATGCACAACCACTTGTTCCTGCTCTGTTTATTTTTGGAGATTCCAATGTTGATGCCAACCTACGATAGGTTCAAGACCAGTATCATGCAAACACTTGGGGACAATCATAATAATATGGGCGTTGGCTACAAACAGGTGGTTGTTTGGAATCTCAGCCTCATGGAAAGGCAGGCCTTCATTGATCATATATTTAATGTAGAAGATGAAGATAACGAGAAATTTTTGAAGAAGCTCAGGAATCATATTGACAGGTGAGTTTCTGTGTCTTTGTATTTCACACCCACAAAAAAAGGTTCTGAGAATCCAATTTCAATTCACAATCCAAAACTCAAATAAATGTTTCTTTGCCATTGTTTTCAGAGTTGGTATCGAGCTTCCAGCTGTAGAAGTCCGATTTTAACACTTGACAGTCGATGCAAAGTGTTATGTTGGTAGCAGGGGTCTTCCTACAC
Organism: Pinus albicaulis; assembly: GCA_034641835.2. Classification (NCBI taxonomy): domain Eukaryota; kingdom Viridiplantae; phylum Streptophyta; class Pinopsida; order Pinales; family Pinaceae; genus Pinus; species Pinus albicaulis. The sequence goes on along the minus strand of JAXQQM020065990.1, from coordinate 33,889 downwards.
TATGGATTACTGCTAAAAACCTGGTGGAATACTTGTTCGACATGGTTGGACTGTCACTCTCAAAGAAAATATATCTCACAATTCTAAAAGATGCAAGTGGAATCATCAAACCATCTAGGTAATTGTTTTTCCTCTTCTCTTTTAATCAAGTCACACTAATTTAGAACTTTTTATGCAATTATTGTTAATTTATTTCAATTCTCCCTATATTCTTAAAGGTATTTTTCTTGAGCTAGTAGGATTGGTCCTGAAAGGACTTATCTAAAAAATTAATGAATTCTTACACCATATCCTTACACTGGTAATGCAGAATGACTTCTTTGTTGGGTCCCCTTGGCTCTGGAAAGACAACATTGCTGCTAGCTTTGGCTGGAAAAATGGACCCTGGCTTGAAGGTTAAAGCCTTTTTCTATCCCGACTCAACATTGTGGCCTCCTATATAGTGTTTCAATAATAAAAAAAAGTATTTACTAAACCATTCTTGGATGATCAAGTGAGTGGAGAGATTACTTACAACGGGCATAGACTGGACGAGTTTGTTCCTCTCAAAACATTTGCCTACATAATCCAGTGTGACTTACATGTTGTAGAAATGACAGTTAGAGAAACACTTGATTTCTCTACCAGATGTCAAGGTGTTGGTCATAGATTCAGTGGGCAATCTAACCAAATATCAGACCATTAGATTTACATTTCAATTAGTTAATTAGTGCTCTGTATCGCACATTCAAGGAGTCTTTAAAGTGTATATGGAATCATATGTTTGTTGGCATATTCTTGATGCACAGCTGCTTACCAAGTTCGCTAAAAGGGAAAAGAAACCTGGTATTTTTCTAGAGGTAGACGTTGACCTATTCATGAAAGCAAGCTTGGTTTTTTGTGTGCCACATACTTTCTACGAGAAAAGCTTGATAGCTTAGGGATGACTACGCTTATTGATGTCAATTTGGTTCTTTGATTGTATGGTTGCTTCCTTTTTGTAGGCAACAACAATGGAATGTGTGAAGAGTAACCTTCAGAATGACTATATGCTGAAGGTAAATGAATTTGGAGGCAATTCTAGCTGTAATTCAAAACATTAATATATATTGTAGGTACAAATGAGATTCTGAAACTGACTGTTGTACAATCCACGTTTCTAAACAAATGTTGGGCTTAGATTTTTGCGGAGATAGAATAGTTGGCAATAACAGGATGAGGGGAATCTCTGATGGGCAAAAGAAACATGTCACAACCATTACGGCCAATAATAATATTGAACTAGAGAGCTGTAATAAAGTATAGATGTCATTGTGATGACTAACAGGGGACATGATCGTTGGACCTACATATATCCCCTTCTCTTTCCATTAATATTTATGTAACCAATTGTTGTAAAAAATGAATAATGGTGGATTCATTTGTCCACAGCTCTTGGGAAACCTCAAGCTTTCATTTCCAAGGAATTTCTTGAAAAAATTCAAGACCAGTAGAATGGTACAACACAAGGATATAATATAAATCCATCAAGATCAAAAAGATGGTCTTTTGAAGATGGAAATAATACTTGTAATGAAATTGTTAACCTCTTAAGGTGCAGAGTTTCTTGAACAAATTAAGGGGAGAAGATGGAACACAGACTCCATGATTTTGAGTGCTATAAAAAATCCTTCACTTAATATGCAGATCAGGAGAAGAGCAACCATTCAACTAGTTTAGAAATCAACAATCAATTTCCCTTGACATCTTTAAAGTAAAGTATATAAAATATTGTTTACATATTATTAAAAATAAGTATATATATACACAGGGAACATTGTGAGTGATGTTTTGAGTTTAGATATATTTTCATTACTGTAGAATTTGCTAGAGAAGTATAAGACATTGGAAGTGATGTTCTTCATTTAACATCTTTAAAGCAAATTACACAAAGATGATTATATATATATATATATATATATATATATATATGTTTTTCACTCTCTATAGTTGTAGATATCCCAATCTCTTTGTTCACTCTATGTAGTTGTAGCTATCCCACATGATTCATGTGAGAGCATTTCCTCTATACTACTCTTTTTTATGATACTGCTTTACAACCTTTCCTTTAGAACATATGGTGCAATTGCTAATTATAAAATATTGAGAGAAACCTACCCAAAAAAATCTGAGTTTGCATCTCTGGAATTGGTTTCACTACCTCTTTATAATTTTAACTAAAATAAGCCTTTTTTCAATGTCATTTATGCAATTTCTTAAAAGACGATTTACAAGTTCTGATATACTTGCTAATTTTTCCATTCAGAATTTTGAATATTCATAGGACATGAACGTTCATAAAGACATTGGTTTAAAAAAGCTGTGCCTCTATCTAAACTGTGATCAGAGCGAACATTTTAACGAATATGTTTAGCATTATGAATGAAAAAGAATGTTTCAGCTAAGAAGAACGTTTCTGCATGAATACATATTTTAAGACACTTTGTTGTGTTACTGGTTCTCAATATTGATTTAAATGTAAATACAAAAGACGTGACCTAAATATAAATAGGTAAGATTTTTGTTTAAATATGGATATATAATTTTATCATAAGACTTTTGTTTATATATATATATATATATATTCTCATTTTTTCTTTCCGGTGGGAGATTATATCATATTCATATATATTGGTTAGTTTTTTTTTCATTTAATTATATATATATATATATGGAGTTTTTCAAATTTTTTTCTATTTGGCGATTTGTGATTAAAAATATGAGAATATAAATCAGCATATAAATCAAAATCACTTCAGGTTGTAATATATATATATATAATTGAAATTATTTTTTGGATTTTTCTATATAAAAATAATATTATAAAATTAAAAATAATTGTGTATATATTTTACTATTCAAATTCATATGCAATCAAATAATTATCTTAGACATTCTATGTGTTTGTGAAATTATAATTTGTTGATGAGATGGTGTTATAAGACCTTTCATGGATATTTTCCCAAAAAAGTTATTATCCTTATTTGGAAAAACATAAATGTATTTCCTTTAGAGTGGATTACTTTTGAGCTATAAGATCTCTCATGGATATTATTGCCTTGTTATTCTCCTTATTTGGAAAAACATAGATGCCCTTCCTTTCCACTAGATCTAAAAGATAAACCTTGTTAGGGTGAAATCATAAAGACCAACTCTCATTCAACAACTCTGCTTCAATTCAAGTTACTTCCTATTCAAATTGTGGTTATTTTTGTTGATGATTATTTTTTGAAGTTACCTTGAAAAAATAACACCACATATCACACACATGAGTTAAACAAGTTTTATTGTATCAAATCTTAAGGTAAGTTAAATGGACAGCTTAAATGTAGGCTTACCTAGCTCCTTGTATAGGAATCAACACCAAAGGAGGAAGGGGTAGGTTAGGCTTACCTAGCTCCTTGTATAGGAATGAACAGCAAAGGAGGAAGGGGTAGGTTGCTTTTCTGCATGAATTATATGTTATAAATTGTGAAAATTGTTCAAAATTTTACTAAAACAAAATCAGTAATAAATAGTATGTTAAGATAAAAGCATAAAGATATGGACATTGCAAGAGGAAAGGGTAAGATGAGTGTAGGTCCCTTTCTAATCAAATGTGAACCAAGAACCAAGAGTGAACACTCAAAAGGAACTAATTTTTAGAGGTTGAGGTTTTGAATTAATTATTGTATCATTTTAGTGTTGATTGTGCAAGCACTTGACGAGAGATATCCATTATCGCAGTCACAAATGGACCCGAAGGTCTGAAAGTATTCATTGCTTCCAAATCTAAACAACAATGTATAAGTGAATATAAATGATTTACTTAAAAAGCATATTATCAAGTGAATACAAATACGTTATTTTAAGAACATGTTAGAACACGTGGTCTTACCTAGCTCCTGGTATAAGCACAAACAATGGTGCTGGAAGAAGATGTAGGTAGCTTCTCTACTTGACTTACATGAATTATGAATCATAAATGTTGAAGGTTCTTCAAAAATTCAGTAAAGGAACCTTTTTTGGATTATTGTGTCCATTATCAATAATTTGATTCTACAAAATGAATGGTGAGGATTCTTAGGAGAGTTATAGGATGCCCAACAGTTGTTCGTTCTAAGAATGATGTCATCTCCTCTAATGTACAAAAATAATTTAGCAGATGTGTACGTGTTCTTCAACTAAAAGAGAAAATAAGAAGACACTAGATTACCATGTTGAATGATGGTATGCCAAGTATTTCTTCAACCTTGTGAACAACTCTAACGAGGTCCTTGTAGAGGTTAATATGTTCCCGTAAGTCTTGTTACATTCAATATGTATGCCTAGAGTAATTCATTCGACTGCATTTATGTCAAGTTCTGAAAATGTTTGATGTTTTGCAGGTGAAGCCAAAGCAAGTCAAAGCAGGTCAGATCATATATATGTTTGGGAGGAGATGTGTTCAATCTGATAGAGAGGTATGGCTACAAGCAAGCTATTGTTATGGGATTGATTATTGCTCCAAATCATATCATGCCATCAGTCTGATAGCCCATCCTTTATAAGGGTATCTTGAGGAAATAGAGAGAAGGAATCTTATTTAGGCATTCCTTTCTCATAGTGTTGGAAATTCGAAATCCCGTTAAATATGATGCTAAATATGAATTCAACTTGCAGAATCCCACTTAGGAATGCACGAAAATTATTAAAACAAATGTTTTGATGGAATACGATGCCATGTCTATATTGTGTTAGGTTATCCTTTTTGCACACAAAAATTATAAAATCAAATGTCTTCTTGGAATAGGATGTCATTTGTATATTCTGTGAGGTTATCCTTCTTGCACATATTTTTATGGCACAAGTGGAGTTTCTATACCACTTTCTGCCTAGGATAACAATGTATAACCCTAACCATCTACAATGTGTCTCCATTGATCACAAAAACATAACCATATTCTAGCAAAGACAACAAATATTTGTCTCATTCCCATGTCCATAATGTAAATTAAAAAACTTGGTTGTCCATTCCCATGTGATTTGCACTTGACGTTTATGATCTTGCTCATAGAATTTTAGTGGTGATGTTGAACACACTCCAAATTAATGTCCAAAATGATAGCTTACAAACTTAAGACCTTCCCTTTGCAACATTTAATATAATTTCTAATTCTATTTCTTTTCAAAAAATTTGGATTCAAAAGTAAACTATAGTTTTAAAATCTTATCATACTATTTCAACCCTAACCATTTAAATAGTTTTATATATGACAATTATTCCCAAAAAAAAAGTTCTTCCTCCACTAGGATAATTATGATGATGAATTAAACAATTTAATCGTAAGAAACTGAAATATATATATATATACATACATTTTAATAACATATATTTTTAAACTGTTAAATAAAATCAACGAGTCTAAAAATAATTCGAAATATATTAAAAAAAAAACATTTAATAAAAGTAGCCAACGAAGTAATGCACGGTCAAAGCAATTTGACGTCGGACGAAAAACCATGGTCCCTAGCAAGGCACGGACTAATAAAAAGTCCAAACTCGACAACGACCTATAATCACTAGTTTTAAAAATACGTTAAAGTTTTAAAGAGTAAAAAATCCATGTCCCTCGAGCCAATTTACATCGGCTTAACAATAATTTCGAATGGAAGGGAAAGAGATGTAATGCATTTCAAATGACAACGAATTTTGGAGTTTCTAATGAGCATGTTTCATCCAATTCTACTAATGTTTCCTATAAACTGATTTTATTGATTCTCTTCAGATGTGAAATGAACGGAAAATGCAAAGTGTAAAGGATATCAAAGTTAAAAACAATTACTACTTCATCTCATTACTGTAAATCAGAGTAAAAAATCTTTCTTAAATTCACACAGACTTCATGTAATTGTAAATTGTTTTTCTTTAAAAAAATACGACCCTGAAGTGATTGCCGAGAAAAAGTACGAAACTGTATATATGGGAGTCCAAGTGATTCATTTCCTTCATGGGTAAGTCTACGAAGAATTTTAATTTGAATGGTCAAATTTTTTTTTTGTGATTAAGTCGTAAGTATGTTTTTAATCTATAAACTATATTCTTATATTCTTTATTTTAATCAGTGGTCTATTATCTTCGTTAATTATAAGAATTTTTTTTGGCAGGTTAAGTATTCGATTTTCTATTCTATACATGGAATTATGAAGACCATTTAAAGGGCGTTTTCACCTTTATAGATTCTTTCACCACCTTTATACCTTTTTCTTCTCTAGGAGTTTTTAAAGTTGATATACTTTTTTCACTCGGACTTTTTAAAGTTCTTAAATGATTGTGGCACATTTTAAGGAATTTAATTTTAGGGACTATGTTGAAAGAACATTACAGAATGAATCACTTAGTTGAGAGAGGAAAAGGTCCTATTAGGCTTTAGCAAAAGGTCTTATTACGTTTTAGTAGTATGTTTCCTTAGTTTAAAGCATAGTTTATTACGTTTTAGTAGTATGTTTCCTTAGTTTACAGCGTATTTTAAAGCATATAAGGTAAGAAGTGGTTTATGTTAGAATCTTTCTTCTAATTTATAAGAAAATATTAATTTTTCTTATGAAAAGTTATTAACAATTAAGATTAATCAAAATTTATATAGAAGTATTAGAGACATTAGATAATAGTGTATGTGCATTAGTGTTGAGGGAGTAAGCTGTAGGTGATGATGGTCAAAACAATTTATTGGATGTCAAAGAATTGGACAATGGAGGGGCAGATTTATTAAGAGGTTATCAAGAAAATAAGCGAAGCTGATGATAAGTTAAGAAAAGAGAGGAGGAATTCAAATGGTGATTGTCAAAGATCTTTTGATGGACCAAATAATCCCTATGAAGCAATTCATATTTTTATTTATATTTTTTTTTAAAATCATGAATCAAAGAAAAACAAGAGAATGTATGTGGAAGGTATGGGGAAAATCGATTGGATATATACCCACTTTTGTATTTTTTCACAAGGGTTGGTCATTTTTTTCATCAAGAATGGTGATGATGTTGAAAAAATCAAGACAAGAAACTGGTATTGGGGTAATTCTTTGTTCACCATTAAATGATGGATGCCCTCTTTCTATGCTAGAAACATCTACGATCCATCTCACATTATCTAAGTTGCCTACATTATTGTTGGAATTTTGGAGTGAAGCCATTTTTAAGTAACCATGAAACAAATTGAGGATATCTATGAGCTCTAACAAGGATTTATATGTGTTATCTTTAAAAGTGGTGAATATATTAGTTGAACTATCACAACCATATAAATTAAATGGCTAGTAAATGTTAACATGCATCAATCCATATAAACATCAAAACACTTACCTCATCATACATCTCACTTTTCTGAGATTAAAAACTCATCAAAATTAAATAAATTATAACTTTATTTTATATTATTTCCCATAGGGTGTATAATAGATGGTGACAAGGTACTCTTTTAAGAAACTCTATGGTGAAAAGTTCACCAGTTTGAAAACCCATGGGAAAAAAACCATTTATACTAAGGGCCAATGTTACCCACTTTGGGTGCAATGCATGGGTGATTTTGATGGCTTAGATTCAACTAGGTCGTGGCTCCTCAAGCCATAGGTTGGACATGACAATCATCCAAGGAATCACTTTTTTTATCTTTTTTGTGAATTGAAAAACTTTGTATTAATCAAGAGAATTGGATTACATAGATAAAATTATATGTACAGAGGGAGTATCAAAACTTAGTTCTCAACCTCTATCGCTTATACAAGATACTTATGATTACATATATACAAAATCAATACATATTAGCCTTTCTAGGCCTAGAAAACCTCCATACAAGAAAACATTAAAACCTAGATAGAAGCCTCGCCCAAAAACCGAAGGGAGACCAAATTATAACAAAATCTTGGTCATCCATAAGACCCAACTAAGACACTATGGGAAAAAATATCCTGAAATCGTTCAAGCCATTGTCCCACTGAAAGGGAGTCACCATTGTCAAACCACAAACCCACAAAATTCCATCAGAAAACACCTATGCCTGGTGAACATTGACATTAAAAACCCAAAACAAAACATGATACATTGAAGTATGAAAAAGATATGCACCCAACCCAAAAAATACATCGTCATGACTATTATATGTCATCATAATACTAGGATCGAAAGGCCATACAATGACCTACTAGAACTAAAAACGAATATCTTTAGGAGAGAGCCATATACTGTCACCCAAACCCCTAGTTCTTTTTTCATTGTCTGAAAACAACACAGTTGTCGAAACTCGAGCTCTTGAACCAGGAGGATCCCTGGTGTCTCCTCCATCAAACTCAGAAGGAACGTGGCTCTCCACATGCATGAGGAGAGCATCAAATTCATCAACGTAGAACCTTAGGTTTCTTAATAGTGTTTTGAAATCCTCCAAGGAGGTGATGATGTTATACTTTTTTTTACCTATTTATCCCTTGGTACCAAAGCCATCAAAGTGATCTTTTTCCAATGAAGTGAAACTTAGTTTAAGTACAACCTCTTTCTTCCCCTAGTGTGACTAGGGTCTGAAACCCACCTTGCCAGGTCCTCAAGCAATTCCTAGTTGGACAAAAACTGCCTCTCCTCTCAATGTCCCTTATTTCTTGGTGCATTTATGGTCGAATCAAGTTGAATTATGTAATCACAGAGTCCTCGGCAAACAGCTTCACTGTTCTATCTCCAGACTAGGTTTTTCCTCCACCACCCCTCCTCCTCTATCTTTGTCTCGGTGCCATTTCAAAGTTATGAAGAGATAGCTCAATTTCCCTATGGGTATTAATCCTACATGCAAAAACACGTGGAGACCGAGCCACCCACCCCCCCCCCCCCCCTCTTCAACAAATCATGGGTACTAGAACACAGTAACACTAGACACAAGACTACATATTTTGTGACAATCCACCAGAGAAGGCAAAAGGTGATGCTACTTCATACACAGCCTTATCTCCCTCAACCATTGGAAAAAACAAACACCACCGCAAGAATGCATAACAACAACAATTCAGTGACCAAAGACCCGACTTCAAACCCCACCCATATCACATGACTCGATACACAGATAAACCTATCCAAGCCAATCCTTGCGACATAAACCATGTAAAAACACCTTGAGAAATGGAAAAATGACACAGATCTACACACCAAATAACCCTATAATACTCCCAAAAAATATGAGAGTTCAAAGGGAAATTGACATGTTGTGACTGCAACAAATTCTCTTTAAGACCCAAATTACTAAAAATACACTACAATACACCCACCAAGACCAAAGAAAGGACCAAAAATAAATAAAAAATTATAGGCTAAGCGATTCAACCATAATTGATATGAGTCATGCTCCACTTCATAGTGTGACCAAACTACAAATACCACCACCACCTCCGCACACAAGAGAGCAAGGACTCCCAAAATTTCTCCATGCCTTGTATATTACCTGGAACCTTTCCATATTAGAGCTTCTACCCACATCACTCCCAGAGGTTGACATATCCCCAAATTCACTTTCTCTCAGTAAAACTTTCTGAATTCTTAGTATTCTGGATTAATTTATCTCACAAATGGGAGATGGAGATACACAGGCACGAGGCCATACTGCAAGTATATGAACTACAACAGAAATGCATTATTCAATAATTTAAATTCAGAATAGAAAGAAACAATATTAGGCATAAAACACAAAATAGATAAACGCAGATTTTTCTCGGATCCCAAATCGTGATCATCAGCCTTGATTTTTCATTATATTCCATTTAGTGTTACAACACATATATATACACACACATGAAACCCTAACCATTAAAATCTTGATTAGAACACAAACCGAGTCTCTGGACGGATTCACAGCGCTCGTGGGCTGAAACGATTGACTTTCAAAACCATGTGAAAAATCATGCACAAAACACGGGCGGGTCCACCTATGAGAGGGTCCGCACACCAAACAAATTTTTGCTGGGGCGCTAAAATTTTGTCGGGGCGCCGCCCCCGACCCCAACACGGGGGGGGAGCCTCTGCGAGCTGCGAACGGGACAGGATGAGGGGCTTAGCTTTATGAATATACAGAGACCGAAGATTTCTCACTGAGGAGCCACAGGGGGCCACAAGAGCTTTCATCATTGGCCACTCTTTCTACAATTATTGTTTTCGGTACCAAGAGAACCGAGGCTCAACACTCTGCCTAATGTATCCGTAATATTTTTCGTGCGGTTTAACTCTTAATAGTGAACACCCTTTTAGCCTCAACCATATCTCTAACAAAGTGATATTGAACATCAATGTGCTTTGTCTTTGAATGATAAGCAGGGTTCTTAGCCAAGAAAATTGCACTTGGCTATCACAGTCTATCCTTATAGCTTGTTGTACCAACCCCATACTTGAACACAATCTTTGCAACCAAACTGCTTCCTTGCTTGCATGAGTGGCTGCTATGTATTCTGCCTCTGTAGTTGAAAGAGCCACTACAGACTGTCTTTTATTCATCCAACTGACTGCGCCTCCAAATAAGCTAAACACATACCCACTTGTAGATCTTCTTTGGTCCAGATATCCAGCCCAGTCTGCATCAACAAAACCACGAATGTCCAACATTCTTTCCAATCCTGGTCTTCCCTGGTAGCACAAGCCATAATCACTAGTGCCATGTAAATATCTGAAAACCCGCTTCACTGTTGTCCAATGCTCCTTCCCCGGGTTTGACATAAACCTGCTCAATACTCCCACTACATGTGCAATGTCTGGTCTAGTACAAACCATTGCATACATTATTCATAAACTCATCACTGTATATGGAATATGGAGAGATTATCCTTTTTCGTATTTAGACACTATTCAAGAGACAAATTTATACCTATGAATAGGAATATCTACCGAAGTGATGATTCAAATATTAACCCATGCTATACAGTTCCACATAATTCCATGGTTTTCCAAATCCGTAGTCATTTTGGCTTCGATTTTCACTTGATGATGCCCAAAATATAGTTTGCAGCACCAAGATCCTTCATGTCAAATTTGGAGAACAGTTGGGTCTTCAAATCTGGGATAATTTCTTTGTCATTTCCAATCAACAACATATCATCCACATACAATACCAAATAAATAACACGGTCACTAGTTAATTTAAAATAAACAAAGTGATCCTCCTTGCTGAACGTGGAAGCATACAGAGAGATCAAATTTCTGATACCACATCCTTAGTGACTGTTTTAACCCATACAGAGACTTCTTCAACCTGCATACCAGTTCTTTCTTACCCTTCACCATAAAGACTTCGGGTTGCTTCATGTAGATCTCCTCTTCTAGATCCCCATGAAGAAATGTTTTCTTCACATCCATCTGTTCTATCTCAAAATCAAATGCAGCAGCAATAGATAAAAGTAATCTAATAGAAGTAACCTTGGCAACAAGAGAAAAAATATCACCAAAATCAATTCCCGGCACATGGGAATAACCTTAAGCAACTCCAAACTTAGCTTTTGGTATTTACCGCTTTCGCATTCATTTTTCAGACCCATTTGCTCCCGAATATCTTCAATGCAACCCTAACGATTCGCACTGGCTTTTTTGATGGTCATCAATTTATTTTTCCTTCTCCGCAGCTTTCTCTTCCTCCGAATCTACTTCCTTTACCATAGTTCGGATCACTATTTTAGTGAGAGCAGGTAGTAGACCCGATAGCAATGACTATACCTTTCCGGTTTCCTTTCCAAATTGATCTTCTCAAAGGCTCTTCTCCTCTTCCTCGAATATAAACTCCGTGTCAAGTCTATTTCTACTCCTTAGGTGCTCATACAAATTTTATCTTTTGTGTTCTTTGGTATGATTTCATGTTTAACAACATCTTTCACCTCTCTAAACACCACATCTCAGCTGTACACAACCTTCCTTGTTTCCGGGTTCCAAAGCTTGTAACCTTTTAAACCATCCGTATACTCAATAAAGATGCACCTTTCAGATTTATTATCCAACTTGGTCCTTTTCTCCTTTGGAACATGTACATATGCATCACATCCAAATACCCTTAGATGTGAAAGAGAGGGTTTCTTACCAGTCCATACCTCATGTGGAGTCTTATCCTCCAACACCGATGAAGCATCTGTTAACTTAGGAAGACAGCTCACTACTCTCACCTGCATCTGTATGAACCTTGATTTCACCTAGCATTAAGTCTTGCCTTTTCCATCGTTGTTCTGTTCATTCTTTCTCGCAACTCCATTTGAGGTGTATGGGATAGTCTTATGTCGCCATAACAGACACTTTGGCTGCACCCCTAAATTTTCTGCGGCAATTTCACCCGACGTTCGCTCCTCGCCGTCTTTAATTTCTTTTTTTTCTTCTGTTGGTTTTCTACCGTAGCTTGGCCCTTAACTGCAATAGATAGATTTCTTCTCAAGAAATATATCCATGTATTCTTGGAGAAGTGATCTATAAAATGAAACATAGCAGCGTACTCTTCTTAGTGATGAACCGACACAGTCCAAATGACACTGGCTGCTATAATATTCGTTCGCCCTCTTAGCACCCGGTATGAAAACTTCACCGATTCTCGTCTTTATATAGTTGTTTCATAGAATAAACGAAAAGAAATTAGACATACCTTCTACCATACCATTTCTATGCAGTATCCGAAAGCCCTTCTCTCAAATATTTCTAAGCCTTTGAGGCCATAGCATGGTCTTTTCTCCAGAGACAACTAGGCTTTCCACTCCACTTTCAGGAACCATAGAACTGTTACACCCATCAATAACAGTGCTACCTTGTAGCTTGTACAGAGTTCTAGTCTGAACTCCCCGCATTAATACCAGTGCTCCCTGAACCATCTTGCAGGCATATTTCTCGAAAACTGTTTTTACACTTGCATCATCCATATTGCTTACATAAATAAGATTTTTGGCCAATGCAGGAATATGCAGAACACCAGGAAGTGTTCTAATCCTTCCACCTTGCAGCTTCAGCTTGACCTTTCCATGTCCAACGATTTTGGCCTTCCTATCATCCCCTAGGAAGACATCACCACCATCATATTTCTCATACTCGCAGAACCACTCCCGATGGGGAGTGAAGTGAAAGGATGCACCTGAGTCAATCAACCATGACTAATGATCTACATGTGTATTTGAAGAAGAAGCCAAATACACATCCCCACCTTCATCCGAGGTGGTTTTTGCCTCTGCAGAAGGACCTTCATCAGATCCCTTTCCTTTCTCAGGAGCTTTAGATCTGCATTTCTTTTTGTAGTGCCCTTCCTTTCCGCATTTCCAGCACACCTTTACAAACTTTCCAGGAGATTTAGATCTCCCTCTAGATTTAGATCTCCCACTCGAAACCTTATTCTTGTTTTTGTTTTGGGACCTTCCTCGTACAGATAAGGCATCTCCATTCTGACCCTCCATATTTCTCCGTCTCATTTCCTCCGACAGCAAGGCTGAGACAATGTCATCAAAATTCAAGGTAGTTGTATTGCTACCTATTGCAATAACCAGACTATCCCATGAGTCTGGTAGAGAACACAACAAACTCATGCACTTATCTTCATCTGAGATTTTAATATCAACAGATGACAGCTGACTTACCACAGTATTGAAGGCATTCAGATGCTCTGTCACCGAGTCTCCATCCTTCATCCTCAGGTTATATAGCTTTTTCCGCAGGAACAACTTATTCACCAGAGAGTTAGATTGGTACAAAGTCCCAAGTTTTTCCCACAAATTCTTCACCGTAGCTTCCCCAGATACATTCAACAATACTGAATCTGAGACACACAACCCTATTGTGCTCTTAGCCTTTAGCCTTCTCGATTCAGTTTTTTCCGCCATCTCGACATTGGCGTTGGTTTAGCACCTGGCCTACCGCGATCCACCGATATTTATATTCACCAGTTAGGATCCTCTCATCTTGAGTCGACAACCTTAAACTTCCGACCAATAAATTTCTCGATCTCTATCTTCCGTCGCTCGCCTTTTCGCTTCACAAGAATCGATCCCGTAGATCTCCCACTGAACAGGGTCTACCTCAGGCCCGAGCAAAAAACCTTCAGCAGCAAAGGCGTCCCCTTGAAGTCGAAACATCTCTGATACCAAATGTAGGTTTTAACCCTGAACAGAAATTATCTACACACGAATCTTATAACAGAAAATAAACAATAGCGAGAGCATAAAACATAAAACAGATAAACACAGAGATTTTCCCCTGGATCCCAAATCGGGACGACCAGCTTGATTTTTCATTATATTCCTTTTAGTGTTACAACACATATATATACATGCCGAAGCATACATAAGCCCCAATGTATTAACCCTGGATTAGAACATAACCGTAGTTCCCTTGACCTGATCTACAAAATACTAGGGGACGAAAACCATCGTACCCCAAAACCATGTGCAAAATCATGCACAAAACACGGGTAGGTCCACCTATGAGTGGGTCCGCACATGAAACAAATTTTCACTGGGGCGCTGCCCCGGACCCCAACAGTGGGGGCTGCCTCCCCCCTTGTGACCCCCCTGCTGCGCCCGGTGCAACATACACTGCGTAGGGCTAGTCGTGGAAAGAATATAATGCATACCCAACAACCCATGACATTTAATAAGGAATTAAGAGCTTGATGGTGGTGGGATCAAAGCCCTAGACCATGTTGTTTCTACGATAACACCCCCATCAATGGCATCTAAAGACTCACTTTACCTAACAAACCAAAAAATTATTTTATATGAATTAAATAGATATACATTTTTAAAAAAAGTGTAACAAGAGAAACATAGTATCTGAAACATGTGTACATCACATTTTATAATTAAATTGAAAATAAAAATAGACATAATTACCTTTTAGATAATTCTCATCCCTCTATCCTAACTACTACTAAAAATGTTCTATGATCCCTACCATCCATCTAATAATTATTGATAATTAAATTAAAATTCCAAAAACACTATTCCCAAAATCGACACACATATTGGCATAACTAGATATGTGACAAGCTATTCTAGATTTTATGAGATTAAAGGTGAGAAATCGCATATTTTTCCAAAATTCTACATTTTAAAGGTATTCTATTCATTACAATCTATTTTATCATTATGGTCACATAAAGAACAAATCTTGTTTTAGAAAACCCAAAAAGTGAAAAAATTGTAAAGGGAATGGAGTGGCATTTGAAAGCATGGATAGGCTTCATGCATAGTCAAGTGGACTTTGTAATGTCTATGGTGTGAGATTTTTGGTCATTTGTGATGTTATTGTCCAAATTTGGGCCCAATTATTGCCCACCATGAACAAAATTCTCATCCATTGGGCCTTCAAATAACATACTAATCTTAGAGGTCCCACTAGAGAAAGTGATAAATCACTTAGAGGAGATCAATAGAGGAACCCATGGGAATTTTCTTTGTCACAAGATATGAATTTTGAATAGTATCCACAATTACCTCCCTTTTTATGCTATTAATTTAAGTTATAAATGGAATTTACTCATAGTTAAATGGGTCAATTTTTACATTGTGGATAAAAATAGGAACTTTTTGTTCACCAACACCCTAATGATCTAGTTACAAAACCTGATAGTGATATAGACCTAGCTAAGATACCATATATGTCTAAACTCGTTTTATCAACCCTATAATTCGTAGATATGCCTTAGAGGAATGAGGGTCAATTATCTTATGAAAAAACGAGTTAGAGGATGACATGAGGATGAGTGCTAAAGAAAATTGTTAGTCCTTTACATAAATTTCCGTACTGAAAATACATATTTTTTCTACCACATGCATGATGAGGGTAAGAATGGAAGGTCACCTAAGAATATACACACTACTAAAGGAAATAAAAAGAGTAGAGTTGCCACTTAGTTTTGCGTGGAAATAAAGAAATTATATATATTAAATCATACTTAATTAACAAGATAACCATTAACCTTCAAATCAATTGTCCAATCCATAAACTTGTCACTAATAATAGCACCCATTATTTTCAAAGTTAACATTATAATTTGTTTGAAAACATGCACCTATAAATTGTCAAATCCATAAACTTATCACTAATAATAACACCCATTTTTTTTCAAAGTTAATATTACAATTTTTTTGAAACCATGCACCTACAAGTCAAGACTTTTGACTTTTGCAATCTCAATATAGAATGGATTCATAAATCTAAAAGTAGTATTATTATTAACAATATTATTATTATGTTTGAAGTGGACAAGTATTTCTTTTTTCTTTTTTCTTCAAAATATGTAAAAAATCTTATGGCTACATTACAATATAGTTTTATTTGTAATACTTTTTCCTTAATTTTATAAGTATTATTCAATATTTTTTTTAGCCAATTAGTATTATTCAAAATTGTTTTTTCAAAATTGTTTTTGAACTAATGAACATGTGAGAAATTATGATCATATTAAATATGGTTATAGAATTCTCTTTTGTGAAAATGTTCAAAATTTTCTTTTGAATCAGTAAATATATATATTTTTTTAACTTTTAAATTAAAATAAACTTTTTTAAATAAATAAATACTATTTAAATTAATTTTTAGATTAATAATTATTATTTTTTTTCGGTTGACAATTCTAAAAGATGTATAATTAAATTAAATGATAAATCTAAACATTTGTTTTGATTTTAAAAAAATATTATTAAAAAATGTAACTTAAAACCATAATTATTATTTATCTATTTTTAAAATAATAATATAAATCTATATATATTTTTAAATCTATATATATTTTTCCTTGGAGAGCAATGTATTTTTCTATTCATGAGAATTAAATGCTATATACATATGCTATTAAAAAAAAAAAACCATTGCCAAAAGAAATTGCATTGACAATAAAGATCGGAAATTCTACAACTAAATTAAAATATGTTCTAAAAAAAATTCATTTAAAATAAAATTATTATTCGAAATTTTCTTTAGAATGGACAAGAAAAAAACAATTGCTTACATATACACATGCAAATTGTAATATAGCTACTTATACATATTGCAATTCAGCTAGTTTCAAATTTTATATTCACAATTTAAGCTAACCATTCTAGCCACAATCATGAAACAATTGGATCTGATAAGCTTCCACACACAAACAGTGGTATCCTTTTAATGATCTTAACCATCACAAATATCAACTATTCAACTATCACCGATATTAACTATTCAAACCATAGTTACCCAAATCCGGCAGTATGGGCAAAGAAATATTCAAATATTGGTAAATTCCTTGGGATAAATTGAATTATCGATAAAACATTGATTAGTTTTAGGAACCTATTTTTCAGATTACGAATAGATTTGGTAGATTATGAAATATATGGGTAATTTTTTTAGTATTTGGCTATTCTTCTCAAATTTGATCGCTCATTAAACTCCTATGGGACATTTTAAATATGTTTAACTCAATTAGTAATCACAATGATGGCTACTTATTTGGAACGACTCATCTTGATTTGAACTTATGACATGTAGTTTTTTAACTAGGAACATTCTTTAAGAAAATGATTTCATTGATTTATTATTTTATCGTGGTTATATATTCAAAAAAATATATTAAGGGATCTCTTCCGTTCTTTGGCTTTCCAAAAATATGAGGATGGAAAATGATTTAATTACTATTTATAATAATGATCAATAATACTTAATTATAATGGAATGTAGGTTTTAACCCTGAACAAAAATTATCTACACATGAATTTTATAACAGAAAATAAACAATAGTGAGAGCATAAAACATAAAACTGATAAGCACAGAGATTTTCCCTTCGATCACAAATCGAGACGACCAGCTTGATTTTTCATTATATTTCTTTTAGTATTACAACACATATATATATATGCTGAAGAATACATAAATTCCAATCCATTAACCCTAGATTAGAACATAACCGTAGTTCCCTTGACCGGATCTGCAAAATACCAGGGGCCGAAAACCATCATACTCCAAAACCATATGCAAACTCATGCACAAAACATGGGTGGGTCCGCCTATGAGTGGGTCCGCACACCAAAACAATTTTCGCCGGGGCGCTGCCCCGGACCCCAACAGTGAGGGCTGCATTCCCCCTTGTGAATCCCCTGATGCATCCGGCGCAACGTACAGTGCGTGGGGTTAGTCGTGGAAAGAATATAACACATACCCAAAATTCTCCCACTTGTTGTTTTCTTTCCACAGGGGGCCACAGGAGAGCTTAGTCATTGGGCCAATTCTTCAACACCCATTGTTTCTCTACACCAAGAGAACTTTTGAGTGCTCATAGACTTCGTCATTGCATCTGCAACATTCTTCAAAGTGTCCACCTTTACCAGCAACACCCTTTTAGCCTCAACCATATCTCTAACAAAGTGATATTGAACATCAATGTGCTTTGTCTTTGAATGGTAAGCAGGGTTCTTAGCCAAGAAAATTGCATTTTGGCTATCACAGTCTATCCTTATAGCTTGCTGTACCAGCCCCATACTTGAACACAATCTCTGCAACCAAACTGCTTCCTTGCTTGCATGAGTGGCTGCTATGTATTCTGCCTCTGTAGTTGAAAGAGCCACTACAGACTGTCTTTTACTCATCCAAATGACTGCGCCTCCAAATAGGCTAAACACATACCCACTTGTAGATCTTCTTTGGTCCAGATCTCTAGCCCAGTCTGCATCAACAAAACCACGAATTTCCAACATTCTTTCCAATCCTGGTCTTCCCTGGTAGCACAAGCCATAATCACTAGTGCCACGTAAATATCTGAAAACCCGCTTCACTGCTGTCCAATGCTCCTTCCCCGGGTTTGACATAAACCTGCTCAATACTCCCACTGCATGTGCAATGTCTGGTCTAGTACAGACCATTGCATACATCAGGCTACCCACTGCACTTGCATATGGAACACGGGACATATACTCCTCTTCTTCTTGTGTCTTGGGACACTGTTCAGCAGACAACTTTACACCTACAGGAATAGGAACATTCACTAGTTTACTATCCTGCATATTGAACCTCTGCAATATAGTCTCGACATACTTCCTCTGGTTTAACCAGAGCTTCCTCTTTGCCCGATCTCTCTTAATTTCCATGCCTAAAATATAGTTTGCAGCACCAAGATCCTTCATGTCGAATTTGGAGAACAGTTGGGTCTTCAAATCTTGGATAATTTCTTTGTCATTTCCAATCAACAACATATCATCCACATACAAGACCAAATAAATAACACGATCACCAATTAATTTAAAATAAAAAAAGTGATCCTCCTTGCTTCTGGTGAAGCTAAGTCCCCATATATAGGTATCAAATTTCTCATACCACATCCTTGGTGACTGTTTTAACTCATACAGAGACTTCTTCAACCTGCATACTAGTTCTTTCTTACACTTCACCATAAAGCCTTCATGTTGCTTCATGTACATCTCCTCTTCTAAATCCCTGTAAAGAAATGTTGTCTTCACATCCATCTGTTCTATCTCAAAATCAAATGCAGCAGCAACAGATAAAAGTAATCTAATAGAAGTAACTTTGGCAACGGGAGAAAAAATATCACCAAAATCAATTCCCGGCACTTGGGAATAACCTTTTTCTACCAACTGAGCTTTGTATTTCTCCACCTTTCCTTCTACATTCATCTTCTTCTTAAACACCCATTTCTCGGAGTGACTTCCCTTCGGTAGCAACTCCATGGATCCCATGCCTCATTTTTGTGCAAGGATGCCATTTCATCAACCATGGCCTCCTTCCATAGTTTTCCATCCTATGAATCTACAACCTCAATGACGGTTCTGGGATCATCATTAGTTATAGTTAAAGAAAAATTTGAATAGAAAGTAGATGGACTATACCTTTACGGCTGCCTTTAACTCTCAAAGTTGATTTTCTCAAAGGCAGGTTATAGCTCTTTACTATATACGAATCTTCTTTTGTTGTAAGTCACGGTTCTCCTTTAGCTCAAACTCTATCTTCTCGGGTTCCTTTGGTATGATTTCATGTTTAACAACATCTTTCACCTCTATAAACACCACATCTCGGCTGTACACAACCTTCCTTGTTTCCGGGTTCCAAAGCTTGTAACCTTTTAAACCATCCTTGTACCCAATAAAGATGCACCTTTCAGATTTATTATCCAACTTGGTCCTTTTCTCCTTTGGAACATGTACATATGCATCACATCCAAATACCCTTAGATGTGAAAGAGAGGATTTCTTACCAGTCCATACCTCATGTGGGGTCTTATCCTCCAACGCTGATGAAGGTGATCTGTTAACTAAGTAACATGCAGTCTCCACTGCCTCTGCCCAGAATTCTTGTCCTAACCCGGTACCACTGAGCATTCTTCTTGCCTTTTCCATCAGTGTTCTATTCATTCTTTCTGCAACTCCATTTTGCTGAGGTGTGTATGGAGTAGTCTTCTGTCGTGCTATACCACACTTCTTACAGAACTCTTCAATTTCCTTCTTGCAGAACTCCCCACCATTATCTGTCCTCAGCGCCTTTATCTTCTTCTCTGTCTGGTTTTTCACCAGAGCCTTGAATTATTTAAATATGTCAAAAGCTCCAGATTTCTTCCTCAAGAAATATATCCATGTATTCCTTGAGAAGTGATCTATAAATGAAACATAGTACATAGACTTTCCTGGTGATGGAACTGACACAGGTCCAAACACATCACTGTGCACAAGTTCTAATATCTTGTTCACCCTCTTAGCACCAGAAGGAAAACTCATTCGATTCTGCTTCCCATATACACAATGTTCACAGAAATCGAAATCTAGAGAGAAATTAGTCATTCCTTCTACCATACCATTTCTATGCAGTATCTGAATGCCCTTCTCTCCAATATGTCCAAGCCTTTGATGCCATAACATGGTCTTTTCTCCAGAGACAGCTAGGCTTTCCAGTCCATTTTCAGGAGCCACAGAACTATTACACCCATCAATAACGGTGCTAATTTGTAGCTTATACAGAGTTCCAATCCAAAATCCCCGCATTAATACCAGTGCTCCTCGAACCATCTTGCAGGCATCTTTCTCGAACACTGTTTTTACACCTCCGTCATCCATCTTGCTTACAAAAATTAGATTTCTGGCCAATGCAGGAATATGCAGAACACCAAGAAGTGTTCTAATCCTTCCACCTTGCAGCTTCAGCTTGACCTTTCCACGTCCAACGAATTTGGCCTTCTTGTCATCCCCTAGGAAGACATCACCATCATATTTCTCATACTCGCAGAACCACTCCCTATGGGGAGTGAAGTGAAAGGATGCACCTGAGTCAATCAACCATGACTCATGATATACATGTGTATTTTAAGAAGAAGCCAAATACACATCCCCACCTTCATCCGAGGTGGGTTTTTCCTCTGTAGAAGGAGCATCATCAGATCCCTTTCCTTTCTCAGGAGCTTTAGATCTGTAGTCCTTTTTGTAGTGCCCTTCCTTTTCGCATTTCCAGCATACCTTTACAAACTTTCCAGGAGATTTAGATATCCCTCTAGATTCTGGATCTCCCACTCGAAAAATTATTCTTTTTTTTGTTTTGTGACCTTCCTCATACACATAAGGCATCTCCATTCTAGCCCTCCATATTTCTCCATCTCATTTCCTCCGACAGCAAGGCTGAGACAATGTCATCAAAATTCAAGGTAGTTGTATTTCTACCGATTGCAATAACCAGACTATCCCATGAGTCTGGTAGAGAACACAACAAACTGATGCACTTATCTTCATCTGAGATTTTAATATCAACAGATGATAGCTGACTTACCACAGTATTGAAGACGTTTAGATGCTCTGTCACCAAGTCTCCATCCTTCATCCTCAGGTTATACAACGTTTTTCGTAGGAACAAATTATTCACCAGAGACTTATATTGGTACAAAGTCCCAAGTTTTTCCCAAAAATTCTTCATCGTAGCTTCCCTAGATACATTCAACAATACTGAATCTGAGACACACAACCGTATTGTGCTCTTAGCCTTCTGATCCAGTTTCTTCCAGTCTTCATCTGACATTGCCGTTGGTTTAGTACCTAGATCTACCGCGATCCACTCATCTTTATCCACCAGTAGATCCTCCATCTTGAGCTTCCACAAATCAAAAATCTAACCATTAAATTTCTCAATCTCTATCTTTCTGCCACTTGCCATCTTTTTTCACCGCAACAATCGATCCCGCAGATCTCCCACTGAACAGGATCTACCTCAGGCCTGAGCAAAAAACCCTCAACAACAAAGGAATTCCCTTGAAGCCGAAACAGCTTTGATACCAAATGTAGGTTTTAACCCTGAATAGAAATTATCTACACACGAATATTATAACAGAAAATAAACAATAGCGAGAGCATAAAACATAAAACAGATAAACACAGAGATTTTCCCCTGGATCCCAAATCGGGATGACCTACTTGATTTTTCATTATATTCCTTTTAGTGTTACAACACATATATATACATGCTGAAGCATACATAAACCCCAATCCATTAACCCTGGATTAGAACATAACCGTAGTTCCCTTGACCGGATCTACAAAATACCGGGAGCCAAAAACTATCGTACCCCAAAACCATGTGCAAACTCATGCACAAAACATGGGTGGGTCCGCCTATGAGTGGGTCCGCACACCAAAACAATTTTCTTCAGGGCGCTGCCCCAGACCCCAATAATGGGGGCTGCCTCCCCCCTTGTGACCCCCCCTGCTACTCCCGGCACAACGTACAGCGTGTGGGGCTAGTCGTGGAAAGAATATAAAACATACCCAACATGGAACCTATGCTATTATCATTGGTAACATGAATTGAGCAATATACATAGTTGTGATGATGATGATTGTTAATGTCAAATACGAAAAACTTTGGTCTATCAAATCTTGACAATTTTTTTTAAGGAATTAGCTAGTTTTAAATGAAATATTTTATAAATAATAAATTAGGTCCAAGGGTTAGATCAATCAGTTAAACCACCAGCATAAGGAATTTTTCTAATGGGAGACCATGGGTCAAACTTTTTCAACCCCTTAGGGTTATCATCCATTTTTTAGATTGGTGTTTGAGCTACCATCCATCCAAATATTTTGAAAGAGAGTAGGGGATCCCTTGAGATTTTTATTGGAAAAAAATGCCTAATTTTTAGCTCAATCAATTCATATAACTAATGGGGATACCATATGTTCAAATTTGATTAAGTCCATGTATGTTATCAACCACTATTATGGTTGCTAATTGATTCATTGTCCATCTATATATTCAGCAAGAGGATGTGATTCCTTGAGCTTTACTTAGAAAGGAATCGATAAGATTATGTCAATCAATTTAACTATTTACCCAATGAATGCTAATGATTGGGATGCCATAGGATAAAATATAGTAAAGTCCCTTTAGCTTACCAACCAATTTTATTGTTGGTGGTAGATATGTTGACCATCTTGATATTATGGGAACTTAGAGGGTGGGTGGTGGATCCGAAAATGTTTTCCTTTTCATATATAACAACATCAATAAATGCCGGTGGAAAAAAAATGGAACAAAATGGAGTCAGAGGATTTTCTCTAACGTTTAAAGATGCCACCGACAGGAAATGGGAAAGGACGAACATGGGTCCTCGGCTCTGTTCAAAGAGACCTACTTCCCAACACTCGCGGGCGTAGGAGGAAGACACAGTAGTGGCAACTAAAGAGTTAGCGACACAATATTGGTGGCTCTTTAAGGAGGTGCAGACGACTGATGGTTTTGGAGAAAGGGACCTGTGGGATCTTTCCAGCTTTGAGATTATGCGGCTTTGTTTTCATGGTTTATGGTGGCAGGTTGATGGACACCAGAGGTCCTTCCTTCTTGACGTGTCATCCTTGCCTGCGGAATTCCCTCCCCTGTCTTGCCGCAGATGGGTTGGGAACACTAGATCAAGAACCTATCTGAAACTTTATGGGACTCCCCCACTCTATTTTTATCTCCATTTCACTTCTCATTTTTAATGAAAATGGTATTAAGGTGTGGGGTAGCGAGGCAGGGGGGGAGGACCCCTTATTCGATTGTTTTGAAGGCGGAGGGGCACGACAAAGTACCCCTTTTTTTTATCCATGATGCATTGTATTTTACCACTCTCTTGGCCTCTTCAGAGAGTTGGACACCTGCCCACCGGACAAGACTTGCCCGAGGCCAGAGCTCTCCTCTCTTGGGGGATGGGCACAAAATTGCCTGACAGAGGCACTAGGATGGAGCTCAACATACATCAGTGACATATTCAAATTTTTATTAAGACCATGGAAGGGAAAACCAAGGTACTATGGGTACAACACACTGAGTCTATTTCAATGATGGAAACTAAAATCCAAACTGTCAAGGGTATCCTGGCACAACAACATAATTTGATGTTCTGAAAAAGAACCTTACAGAGGGAAAAAAACTAAATGAATACCATATTCAAAGAAACATCACCATTTATCTGAATCTTAGACTCAGAGGGGGTGCTCTAGGAACAACTTCAGGCCATAAACCAACGACAATAGGAAAAGGAATATCGTCTTTCAAGGAAATCTTGAGAGGGAAAGCCCCCATCCAGGGGAAAAAACAAATTCCAGATCAAACATTACCAGGACCATACATATTTTAAAAAATAGAAAACATCCCAGACCTGACAATTGAAATACCAGAGGTAACAGGGTTGTTTGATGCTTTGAAAACAAGAGTGGTTATTTGCCGATTTAATGGCTACTTGCCAAAACTAGAAGAGCTACACACATGGATATACGAAAATTGGACCTAGAGCTCTGATATTTTCCTCTGTGCTAAAGGGTTATTTGTGGTACAATTTGACAATCCAGAGGACTACTGTTGTGCCACTTCGGATGGACCATGGTTTTGGGGAAGGGCTGACCTCTTTGTCACTCCATGGTTTTAGGGTTTCCATGCGACCACAATCTTAGTCTTGAAGATTCCTGTCTGGGTGCGTTTACAAAACCTACCACTCCATTTCTGGCATGATGAGGTTCTAGAAAGCATTGGAAATACGAGAGGAATATTTATAAATATGGTCAGAGAGAGAATGGACAAAGGGATTTTCACATTTGCACGCATTTGCGTGGAGATGGACCTTAGCATGGGTCTGGCAGACTACATAAATCTAATCCACAAAAATCTCAAGTGGTCCCAATGAATATATTTCGAGAACAAAACATTTAGGTGCAGGGTTTGTCACCAAACTGGGCACTTACAAAGCACGTGCACCTTTGCCAAGAAAAAAAACGAAGAAGACGCAAAAGAAAAAAGGCTCGAATTTCACGGACTTATCTTTGTCAGATGAAGAGGAAGAAGATACGGAGCAAAAATGGAGGCAAAAAAATATTTGAAATAAGCAAGAAGACCAAAAGGATTCAAATGAGAAGAATGGGGGCAAGTTCGCAGATAAACAGAAAATCGAGGAGAATCCTTCCTCGCATATTGACAAGGATCCCCTACACGACAAATAGATTAGTGACTAAGTTGTGAGTGGCACAAACTGTGTACATGTTTTTTAGAGTTCTAACTCCGAAAAATATGTCCAAATCCCCTCCAGCATGGAGTTGGAAATTATACATTATGCTCCTTCACTCGATGGCTTGCAAAAAGTACAAAAGAAAAAAGGAAAAAAATACAAGTCTTGTGTTTCTGGAAAAATGTAACTGCAGGTTTCTACCTACTTTTTCCCTGCATCTTTGTAGGGCGTTTCTTTCATATGGAATTCTACGACATGTGCGATGTAAATTTTTTTTATTTTAATAAAAAGTTCAATTTTTTCTCGAGAAAAAAAATTAACATCAAAAATTTAATCAATCGATTGAACCATCGACGCAAGGCATGAAACTCACTAGAATGTCATAGCTTGAAAATAAATTTTGCCTCAAGGCCTTTGGTTATAGTATAATTTAGGTTCAAATTTAAAAAAGTCACATTGGGTTACCAAGCACTCTTATGCTCGGTGCTTAAACAAATATCCATCTAGATATTTCAGGAACATTTTAGGTGGGCATGGAAGGCTGTGGTGGGATTCTACAAAGTTGGTCATTTACATGAAGAAGTTGAATGAGAGATAAGGAAATGATGGATTACACCCTTACCTGACCTGATGTAAGAGCTTCCAAATGTAAAAGCTACAATGAGAGCTGGTTACTTTCTGTTGGGCATAAATAATTTTTGATTTTGCCTTTTGTTTAAAAAAAAAAAGTTAAATGCAGTTAACACAACCATTGCAATTTTCCAGTTAAGAATAGTTAGGTTAAAAATATGTAAATGTTAAAATTAGTTTTACCAGACAGTTCTAAAACTGAATGGCAGTTTTTCAATGACCTGGAGACTCACGGAACGTATAAGCCAACCGAAATCAGCCCAAACGGGGTCTACCATCCCAAGGAAGAAAATAGTTTGAAAGAGTTGGATTGAATTTTAAAATATGTGTGTGTGTATGTGAACAAATTACATGTTCAACTTTTCTTTCAATAATACAAAATATTTTTAGTATCATGATACCAATTTGAGTATTAAAACATGTTGTATTTTTTTTTTTTTTAGCTAAAGGATGAAGTTACAGAACCGAGGCTCAAACAACACTAGCCGAGTTGAATCAAGTAAAGAAATAGTCTGGAAAATAAATTACAGATAAATTTACAAAAACATTTTATAATAAATTTCGTGGTAATCCCTTTTCATTTTCCAAAGTCAGAGTCTAAGGTCGAACTAGACAATTCACATTTGAATATTTACAAACAAACTAGAAGCACCATTTAACATAGAACCTTGTAAGGGTTTTCCAAAATATACAGACAAATAGTGAGAAGCCGGCGAGGGTTTCTACCGAAAACTTAGAAACAAAGCCACTAACCATTAGGCTAAAGAAATACAACGAAACCCTTTTGGGGTTTTCTGAATATTATCGCACAAATTAACAAATAGACAAAAGGGAGAGGTTCATTCTTGTTGCATAGGGGAAACTCATGTCCATGGTAATGGTAGGAGGCCCACACTAGTCACGATACCTGCGTTTGTATAAGAAACCCCAGATTAAAAAGAGGGGAATACTCAAGAATTTCAAATAGAGGCAGAGCAAAGTATCATTGATGACTTACCTGGAGTAGCTGAAATACGAAGTCAAGAAGGTTCAATGAGATAGTTCTTGTTAACCCATCGAAACAGGAAAACAACCTAGGCTCGAAATCAGTAACGAAGGGCCAAACCTTATACAAACAGAAATCGATTACAATAGAGCCGATGAAGACCAATACTGGCGAACCAAGGCGCCTGAGGGTTAGCAAAGAAACTACAACAAGAAGTTACCTTATCAAAGGGGAGTCGAACTTTCCAGGAAGGAGACTATTTCCGATTGAACATACAGAAGAAAAGAGTTAAAAACCATAGACAAACTATCTATTGAAACGATGGATAGAAACAGAAAGAGTAGCAAGGAAAGTTTCAGTTTTTACTAAGCAGACTAAGAATTTCCGTGAGGACGGTTGCGCTATGAAGAGGAAGCTGGAGGCAAACACACATAGTCAATAAAACAATCAATTCAGAGTTTCACGAGGTTCTGGGGTCGAAACCCCTTCCCAATTCTCTTCTCATAACGCTTGGGATGAAAAGAGTGAGAAAGACTTAAACCCTAAAATGGAAAATGTCAAAAACATTTTTAAACTCAAAGATTGGCCGATGGTTTTGGCACGTGATCATATTGGTGTCTAAAGCCTTTGCGAACGTGTGAATGAATGACCTTGTTATCATTTTCAATATTTTGCATTGGTAAGGTATTAACCAAGCCTTAGGAAAAATTATTCGAAATATCATCCTCACGACCCCACCAATTAGTGGTATCAGAGCAGTTTCTCCTCCTGAGTGAAAATCGAGGTAGGAAGAAGAGGTCGGGGAAGAGTGGCAAGGGGATCAGTAGATGAAGGATTGCAAGAAGAGATTAGAATTATGTTATCATGCTTGGCAACAGTGGAAGCAGGGAGGAGTAGGGATATTGAAGGTAGAGATGACAGTGAGGGTGAAAGAGTGGCAATCAGAGATGGGTCAAATGACGAGGCACCATATATCAAATTGGTGAAATAAGTTTTGATTGCTAGCAAAAAACCAAGTCTATAACTTTCTAATTATAATGGTAGCCTATCCACAGAAGCATTGCTGGACTGGATAAGAGATTTGGACAAGTAATTTGAGTATGAGGAAGTTAGTGAAGATAGAAAAATCAGGTTTTCTATTATGAAGTTAAAAGGACACACAACACTATGGTGGGACAATGTGCAGGCAGAAAGGAGGATATTGAATAAGCGCTTGATCAACAAATGGGACAGGATGATTGCAAAGATGAAAAAAAAAATCTTCCTAAATACTACCAAATTTCCCTTTACAAGCAGGTGCAGAATCTGAGACAGAGAATGATGACTGTAAAAGGGTACACAAAAGAGTTTTATAAAGTGAACTTGAGGGTTGGGTATGTTGAAGATACCCTTGAGAGGACAACAAGGTTTGTGAATGGTCTACGGATGGAAATCCTAAATGAGATCAACATTATTTCCCCTAAAACTATAGAGGAGGCATATCAATGTGCTTTGAAGTTCGAAGAAAATATTACCAGGAAGAAGAACGCAAAGAAAGGATGTGGTTCCGACAAAGGAAAGGGACATTCCTTTGGCAGAGGTAAAACTACCAGCAGTAGTGAAGAAGCTAGTAGTTTAGAAACTTCGGGACAAACTAAGAGAGAAGGTAGCACAAGAGGTGGAAGGTTGTACCAACGTGGAAGAGATAATGGTAGAGGTAGAGGAAATGCCTACCAGTGTTACAAGTGTCACAAATGGGGGCACATGTCTTTTGAATATCCTGAAGGTGAGTAGGCTAGATAGCGGGGAGCATATGTTGCTCAACCAATGTGGCAGAGTCACCACCACAGGAGGTGGAGAATGTGCCGGAAACGGGTGAGGATTTGGTGCTGAACAAGGTTTTGTTGAAACTAGCTAAGGAAGTGACTGACATGACACAGCGGAAATAATTTTTCTTGACTATGTGCATGTCGCATGGAAAATGCTACAAACTAATTATAGATAATGAGAGCACTGGTAACCTAGTAGTGACTGAGATGGTGGAAAAATTGGGCTTAAAGAAGCTGAAGCACCCAACTCCATACAAGGTGTCTTAGTTGCAAAAATGGCACCAACTGTTGGTTGATGAGTAGTGTGAGGTTCACTTCCACATTCACAAATACAAGGACAAGGTGACTTGCAATATCATGCCCATGGACATGTGTTATATTTTGTTGGGAAGACCATGGAAATATGACATAAAGGTCGTTCATGATGGGGAAAAGAACCGTTACAAGTTTATTAAGGATGGCATAAAGCAAACACTTGTTCCCATGAAGGAGGAGAATGATGTAGAGACTAGCGGATCTAAAAAAATGGCTGATGCATGAGCATCCAACTCAAAAAGATACATTTGGAACTGGTTACCTTCTGTTGGGTAGAAATAAATTTTGATTTAGTATTTTGTTTTAAAAAAGAAGAAGCCAAATTCAGCTAACACAACCATTGTAATTTTTCAATTAAGAATAGTTAGGTTAAAAATAGGTAAATGTTAAAATTAGTTTTACCAAATAGTTCTAAAACTGAGTGGTAGTTTTTCAACCACCTGGAGAATCTGGGAAGGTGTAAACCAACCAAAATCAACCCAAATGGGGTATGCCATCCCAAGGAAGAAAATAGTTAGAAAGAGTTGGATTGAATTTCAAAATCTCTGTGTGTGTGTGAAAAATTTACATGTTCAAGTTTTCTTTCAATAATACAAAATATTTTCGGTATCATGATACCAATTTGAATATTAAAACATGTTGTAAAGTTTTTTTTAGCTAAAGGACGAAGTTACAGAACCGAGGCTCAAACAGGACCAGTCGATTTGAATCAAGTAAAGAAATAGACTAGAAACGAAATTACATTTAAATTTAGAAAATAATTTTATAATAAATTTCGTGGTAATCCCTTTTCATTTTCCAAAATCAGAGTATAAGGTGGAACCAGAAAGTTCACATTTGAATATTTACAAACAAACTAGAAGTAGCATTTAGTGTAGAACCCTGTAAGGGTTTTCCAAAAGATACAGACAAATAGTGAGAAACCGGTGAGGGTTCTATCGAAAACTCAGAAACAAAGTTACTAACCAGTTGGCTAAACAAATACCCTTTTGGGGTTTTCTAAATATTATCGCATTAATTAACAAATAGACAAAAGGGAGAGGTCCATTCCTATTTCATAGCGGAAAACTAAGTCCATGGTAACGGTAGGAGGCCCACACTAGTAACGATACCTGCATTTGTACAAGAAAACCTGAATTAAAAAGAGGGAGATACTCGAGAATTTCAAATACTGATAAAGGAAAGTATCATTAACAACTTACCTAGAGTAGCTGAACTACGTAGTCAGGAAGGTCGAACGAGATAGTTCTTGTGAACCCATTGAATCAGGAAAACAACCCAGGTTCGAAATCAGTAATGAAGGGCTAGACCTTATACAAAAATAAATCGATTCTATTAGATTCAAGGAAGGTCGATACCTGCGAGCCCAGGCGCCTGAGGGTTAGCAAAGAAAATAAGAAATCTTATAGTGAAACCAAAACAAGAAGTTACCTTATCAAAGGGGATCTGAAATTCCCAGGAAGGAGACTATTTTGTTTTGAACACACAGAAGAAAAGAGTTAACAACCATAGACAAACTATATATTGAAATGAGGGATAGAAACAGAAGGAATAGTAAGGAAAATTTCAGTTTTTACCAAGCAGATTAAGAATTTCCACGAGGATGGTCACTCTATGAAGAGGAAGTCGGAGGAAAACACACACATTCAATAAAACAATCAATTCATATTTGCAGGAGGTTCTAGGGTCGAATCCCCTTCCCAAGTCTTTTTCGTTCGATGAAAAGAACGAAAAAGACTTAAACACTAAAATGGAAAAGGTTAAAAACGTTTTTAAACTCAAAGAGTGGCTCTTGGTTTTGGGCACATGATCACATTGATTTCTAAATAATTTGCGAAGGGGTGAATGAAATCCCTTGTTATCATTTTAAATATTTTGCATTGGTAAGCTATTAACCAAGACTTTAGAAAAAATATTCAAAATATCATCCTCACAGCCCCGCCAGCACCTATTTATGAGCCAACTATTAATATATAGGATATATAGGATGTAGTTCTTGATGATAAAGATACTCCACCAAGACATTCAAATTCCAAATGGTTTCCCTTCATGATTATATTTCTTTGGTTTATTTAGACATATATCAATTTATTATTTCTCACAACAACCACTCTCCTAGTTTCATTATGTTTTGAATAAACCTTTGGGTCATGGAATTTTGAACTTTTGGATATATCATTTGAAGTAGCTATTACATGCTTGATTATTTTTCTTCATGATGGTTCTTACATGTGATTCAATAAAAAAATATTTACACATAGCTTATACTAATAGCTAAAAGAAAAAAAAAGAAAAAAAAAATTATAAGGGGAAAAAAAACATTTACAAGATCACAAACAACAATAGTTTGTTTGATATATTTAATAAGCTAAACTTTCACATACATATCTTTTATTTCATTGATATTTCCATATATAAATTGTAATTTCTTAAAAAGTTATCTAATTGATTTCATTTATGCATATCAAAACTTTAGAAAACACATATTGATAATATATATGCCAAATTAATATGCCTAGATGGAAATTATCATGATCAATTTATCAATCAAAAAGTTTGATTTTAATTTTCCATAACATTCACTAAGGTGGTGTTTAATTTCTAGTGACATTTTCTATTTGATATAAGATTGGCTTGAGATTTGAGAGTTGAACATATAGTTCTCCCATCTTTGAAAATAAATGTAGGTTATCCCTAATTATAAAAATAATTGTAGGTTATCCCTAATTATAAATATAGATAAGAAAATTATTGTTAAAAAAAATTGAGGATTTTTTTTTTAATGTGGTGTGTTAGTGAAAATCCTACTATTATCTCTCTACATATATTGTTCTAGATACTATGATTATTCTTTTCATGATAGTTTTTACATGTGGTTTATTAATAACTTGTTTGATATATTTAATAAGCTAAACTTTTATATACATAACTTTTTATTATTCATATATCTAAATTGATTTCATTTATACTTATTAAAAATTAAAAAATTAAAAAATAAAATAATATTCTGTATGAAAAATTAATATACCTCTATTGAAATTAAATTGATTAAAATATAGATAAAAAATCTTTATTTTTTATTTTCCATAACATTTACTAAAATGGTCTTTATTTTTCAGTGACATTTCTCTTAGATTTAAGATTGGCTTGCTAGTTTGAGAGATGAAAAAATATTTATCCTCATTCTGAAAATGATAATAGAGTATTCCTTAATTACGATGTAGATACGACTTTTCTAAGATTGAATTTTTTTAGTTTGGCCTATTAGTGAAAAAACTACTATGATCTTGCTACATTTGTTATGCTGGGTAGAACTCAAAAACATGTTACTTTAAACCTATAAACGAAAAAAATATTCTATATAAAAAATAAAGACAAATTAACAAACTCAAAAGCATGTTACTTTAAGCATTTATACTAAAGTTGTCAATGAAAAAATATACTCCATGTAAATGATAAAGATAACTGGTGGTCTGTTTTCAACCGCAAACAAGACTCTTACTATGTTTAAGAAGAGTTCTTTAAAGAGTCAATGTTGCCAATTGATATGTTTAAATAACTTCACTAAAACTGAACTAAAATTTCACTATATAAAATTAAATTGAAACACTTGGATGGAATGTTTAAAGACCTAACAAGTGATTAGAAATAGATTCTCCAACAATTTCACTATTATACTCTCCATTTCATCCCAAACTGGATTCCCCTTATCCAGAAGAAATAGACTGCTTGACTTTATACGATACTTTTGATACTGAATAAGAATAATTCCCTTTAAAGCAACACCCATCAAACTACTAAACGTTCTTTGCCACACAACAGATTTCAAAGACTGCAATTCTTTCATACAGAATGAAACTCTGGGACAAACATTATTATATAATATGCATTAATATGGCATTCACTATCAGCGGGAGAGGCTGGATCCGAGAGGGAAGTAGGAGGTGGGTATTGGAGCTTTCTTGCTCTTTGCGCTCTCGTCTTTCTTCTTCTCATTCCCTTTACACGATTCCTTTGGCAGATAAGAGGAAGAAGAATTCCGCCCCTTAAAGCACCCTCCAATCACTTTGAGTGCACCCTTCATCATGATGATGATGAAAATCAAACGGATAAACTCGCTCTGCCGCAAAACAGATTTCAATTGTTTCTGCAGATTGGCGTTGTAATGAAATACGTGTTATTTATTTTCGAAAAGGCAAAGCTTTGTGTGGAAAAGGCAATTTTCCAGATTCAATGTTACATTTCGAGTCAACAAAAATGACTTTGGGCCGCTGGACAGAAATTGCACGGAAAACCTACTTTTCCATTTCTTTTAAGAAAATGACGCCATTAATTATGATGGTTGCATGTGGATAATTGCGACTCATTTTGAATTTGTCGAAAGAAGTGGCTCTTCTGTTCTGCACGTATTGTTTCGCAGAAGTTGTATTCATTTCCTTCATGATTAACTTTATGAAGATTTGATCTCACACTTCCTTGATGGTTAACTTTATGTAGATTTGATGTGGAGAATGGCGATTGATACTTACTTCATGGTTAAGTTTACGAATAAAGTGAATAAATTGTTTTTTTTTTTTTTTTAAACTATGGTGAACGCAGTAATTTTGGTTAAGTTTAGCCAGTTTAGGAATAAAGAGAAGGAATTTTTTATTTTTAATTTTCCCAACCATTGTGAACGCAGTGATTTGGTGAGGTCAAAGATT